>JAQJVL010000008.1:7894955-7933331 GCA_035578905.1 Stictocephala bisonia
TTGCATGGTTTTGGGATCTTAAGTTCATCACTCTGTAACTTTTCATAAAACTTAGTTTTTTGAAGAACACCTCCGTCAGAAACACGCCCATTGGTCCCAAAATCCACTAAAAGGAACCGATATTTAGCATCCACTATTGCTAAAAGTACCATACTGTGTCTGCCTTTATAGTTGTAGTAATATGATCCGGAATCCGCTGGAGGAACTATGTCTATATGTTTGCCGTCCATGGCACCGAGGCAGTGGGGAAAATTCCATCTCTCTTCAAACTGTTCAGCAATCACTTCCCATTTCTCAGTGGTGTTACGAAACTGGAACAAAATAAAATTCATAACAACTTTTCTCAACGTGAGTAAACAATGTTTAAATTAGGGGTTTCAAAATCAAGGATAAACCATTAAATCGACAATTTCCAAACCAATGTAAAAAAGAGTATTTGGTTTTGTAAAAATTGGATGGGTACACCTAGTACATAATTTTTTTTTTCAGGAGGACGTTGGTGAAGCAGCTACAACACCGAGCAGAGAAACATCAATCAATAGCGAGGTCCCTTCGCCTGTGGTCCCAATACCCAACTCAGATACACGTGCGGTAAGCCTACCTCCTTATTCCCGACCTAATTCGGCCAAAAAAAGGAAAGTTGAAGACTTGACAACTGGTGTCTTAGTGTCTGTCAGAGACCACTTTCAGAAACCATCACGCCAAGACGACAGATATGATATAATGGGCAAATCCATTGCAATGCGAATTAGGGCATTAGAGAAACGCCAGGCTTTGATCGTAGAAAAAGAATCAACGACATCCTTTTTGAGGCTGAAATGAGTACGTTTGACGTACCTAATACTGGCACGTACAACTACGAATCTTTGACCAACACCCCTGTGTCAAGTAGGAGCACAACGAGTCCTGTAGCAGCTGTATCTTATGGCCAATATCCACAACAAACTTCAACAGCTGAAATTGTTAGCAATGACGTGATTCCACATCATCAATCAGTGGCAGATTACTTTGCTAATTATGAAAAAAATCAATAGTCTGTTTTGTTTCTTTATTTATATTCAATGTCACTACTAAACATTTCTGTTTTACCAAACAGTTCTTTTTTATGTTCTACCCACTATCAAATATCATGTCTCTGTACTCAGTTAAACATTCCCTTTAAAAACTGTAACGTTGCTATGAAATAAAGTATAAATGTTTAATAACATGTGTATATTTCAATTGTAACCTACCTTGACATTTACAACATCAATAAAACATTCTGTGCAATATTGCTTGACGTACCTGTAAATAGACGTTTTTCAGCACTTTATAGATGGCTTCACACGTCTCTGGAATTATTTTGCCTAGAGCTTGTGGTGATATCAACGTAGAATACTTGAGACACTCGTACGATCGGCCCGTTGCAAGGAACCTCAAAGTCGCAGTTAATCTCTCATGGGGAGAAATCGATTTCCTCATAACCGTGTCTTTCTTTTCAATTAATGGAGTCACGAGTAACAACAGCTGTTCATAGGCGTCTTCATCCATCCGCAAATAATTACGGAAGTCTGAAGGCTCACCACCCAAGTCTTTCAATAATCTTGTATGAGTGTATTCATTTCTTTTAGTAAGCCACTTTTTACTCCACATTTTACGTTTGCATTTCTTCTTCTTGTTTTAAAACCACACACAATCCGACTAAAGCTATCATATCATCTTCATCTTGGCTCGCCATCTCTCAACTGAGCTAAACGTACGGTATACCGTTACGTGTGTGGACTCTAGTTTGCACAGGTATACATGACAGGTAAACCTGCGCAGGTTTACCTGTCATGTACAACGTTACGTGTGTGGCCGGCTTTACTCCCCCTCCTCGCTGCGTCCACAGCCACAAACTTAAAGTTAGCTCCTTAATTTTTCTTGACACTTTCCGGCCCTCTCATTGTGTTGCTGTACTGTTCTACTAGTATGTATACAGTATATACTTTGTGGAAGATTTCCGGCTGCTTGGTGGACTTTGACATTTTAATGTGGGGGAGAGGATTTAAAGAAAATTGTATTTAATATACATTTTCCCCCATTTATGAATCACATTCATTCTTTACCTAACGAAGGGCTGGCTTTTCTTGGCTATTTGCAAATATCTCATCAGCAAGATTTACTTTAGTTTTTAACCTAACTAAATTATTTGTTTAATTTTAGTATTTTGCAAATTGTCAATGGCTAAATTTGGTCTTCGAGGTCCCAGTCATTTAGTTATCATTTATATTGCTAAATTGTTTATTACATGCGTTACTAATTAGAAATAAGTTATACAGTAAATATAAATTATATGGACGTTTATATTTATTATTATCACCACTAAATGACTTAAAATGGTTTATATACTTTAATTATTCTAATTTGTATCTTAGAAATTAGTTTAAGTTGCATATTAATTTAATGTTGCGTTTTATTTCACTATTTTTTTATTGTTTTACATAGTAAGTTAACATTTTAAGTATATACGCCAAGAGTACATGATATATTTACTTATTTATCCCATTTGTCAAGGTATAAATATTTCATTTTACGTTAATATCATTAATATACAATTAATTATGCTATTAAATATTTATGTTAACATGGACAATATTTCATTATTTTTTTCTATGGAAGATTGTAAATATTGAAAATAAACCATACTGGTTCTGATATACACGTGCATGTTCGTCTGTAGTTTATTTAGTTTTCTATTAGTTCTTATTTGTTTAAATGTTTAATATTTAGGTCACTGTTCAAATTTATTTACTTGATATTTATTTAGATGTAGTTGTTACGTTATATTTATATTATAATTCAAATCTGTTAATAGTTTTTCAAGCTCTGTAATGTAAAAAAGAGGATTGAATATATTACCATCGGTATAACTTGTGTATTTTTATTTCATCATTTCAATGGGGCAAACTTAACTAAAATAAGTATGAAAACTTGGAAAATTCCTACTTTTCTTGCAAATGTTCACTTTTGGGCTGCAGCCATTAAATTTAAATTTGTTCACACAAATATTTTGTTTGTCAATTAATTTGTTATCTCTTTAATTCTTTACGTTCAAACAGTTTTCCCAATTTAAATTGTGCTATTTTTATCTTTCCCGTCTTGAGTTAATGTATTTTCACTTCACCTTGGTAGACTCAGTTTGTGCGTTGGTGGGTTACATAACACATATCTTTGAACACTGAAGTAATAGAACAGGTTCATATACTCTGGACAGTTCAGGGGGTTAGACCACAAGAGTTATGCGATGCACAAAATAAGTAAAATCAAGAATGGTGATGGTAATGGAAGAAAGTGATTAACTTGAAAATTTAACATAATTTATTTTTTTTCATATTTAGGAGTACAACTGCAAAAACATCTTACATAGTAGAAGAAGAGGATGATGGGGTTATAAAAGGCAAACGTAAGATGTTTAAAACCATTTAATTATATTAAAGGTATATTATTATTAATAAATATTAATTTTACATTTTCTAATTTTGTATGACATTTACCAACTATTACCTATGTTTCTATTATTCTTTGCTGCAATATGCCTTCATCTTTTTTTTATTTTTGAATTTTAATGTATGTTATTTTCTCGTATCTCAAAAACTATTATTAAATCACATTCTAAACGTCTACTAGTTTTATTTTTTCAGAATGTTTTGAGATAAATGATTCATTTAAAATGTTTGAAACTTTTAAAATAATTTATAAATTAAAATGAATGACGGAACAACTTTTCGTCAGTTATTTTTGTCAATTGAATTACATTTTTTAAATGTATGATCATTTATATCACTTTTCTCTTCCTTATCGCCTTTGAGAGCTTTGATAATTTTACATTAAGGGTTTTATTTTTAAATTGGCTTGATATTATCTCTTCAATTTATTACTGTATATTATTATTATTATTTATTACAAAAATAATATTTACCTTTTATCATTTTATTTTAAGACTGTTACATTTTATTTAAATGTATTTTCTAAAGTACACTTTAATTCATTTTTACATGATGTAGGCCTATTTTATATTTTTTGCTTATTTAATAGGAATATATTTCCTAGTAGGAATAAAAAATAAGTGAATGTCATGCAATGCAAATCGATCAGAATATACATTCAGACTGTACAACTATTAGTACAAATACTATTAAGTGTTTGTAACATCCAATACAATACCTACACTCCAACACCCAATACGAACCTACACTCCAACATCCAATACAATACTTACACTCCAACATCTAATACAATACTTACACTCCAACATCCAATACAATACTTACACTCCAACATTCAATACAATACTTACACTCCAACATCCAATACAATACTTACACTCGAACATTCAATACAATACTTACACTCAAACATCCAATACAATAGTTATACTCCAACATGCAGTACTATACTTACACTACAACATCCAAAAATTTTAAGTATAATGTCAATTACAATTGTTTGTTGCATTAAATTTTCATATTTACTAAATATTCACTGTGTAAAATTATTATAATTTTAATTTTTCTTAATGTATTTCCCGCAACTATGGAGATAGAAGGCAACAACTAATGGAAATAGCCCAACAATTAATATTTCAGCAGGTACTGTTATGACGGGTAGCATGGTTGAATATCGGTTTCATTCATTTGTGAACTCCTCTAGTCTGAGAAAGATAATATGTGGTTTACCGAAATCAATCCTCATGATATTTTTACATTTATACATACACTTGTGTTCATATAATATAAGCGTCAAGTAATATTACATGAACCGATGGTTCTAATGTAAAACTCTTTGATTTCTACGTTTCAATTTACAACCGATAATTAATGGGTAATTGTATATCTAAAATAAGATATAGAGCATTCGGTATTTATGCAGTGTCTGTTGTATTGGATGTTGGATTGTAAGTATTGTATTGGATGTTGGAGTGTAAGTTTGTATTGGATGTTGAAGTGTAAGTATTGTATTGGATGTTACAAACACTTTATAGTTGTACAGTCTGAATTTATATTCTGATGGATTTGCATTGTATGACATACACTTGTTTTTTTATTCCTACTAGGAAATATATTCCTATTAAATAAAACTAAGCCAATCTCAACTTTTTTATTGCCAATGGGTATAAAATAGGGTTTATATTTTCTTGGAAAACACTTACTGTATTAATCCACTAAAATAAAAAAATGGGAAATTTAAACTGTACAAAATGTTATGTTTTGTCATCCATCCATTATTTTTAATGATTGTTCATCATAAAAAAATGATGTGCAGTTGTTTTTTATCCTAAACACGACTTTGTAAATTATTTTGGTTTACGACAGTTATTTATCGAGATACCGCGGAAAACTACTTTTACGACAAATCAACTATGGTGGCCTATTGTACTATGATAATAAATGCTACGAATAACCATTGACATCAACTTTACATATATTCCCGCCAGAAGCCAGGCTCCCGATCTTTACTCAAATTGCTAATTTTGTCGAGTAAATCGACAATTAGGATAAGTTAGGTTATGTTTGGTTATATATGTAAATAGTCTATTTTTTCGGACCGAAAAATTTATTTGATTGGAAACCCTATTTTATTATAACACTATTTTTTAAGTTGGATTTTTCCACTATCAGATGAAAAACTAGTTTTTGGATTTTTATTTCTACAACGAGGGTTCAGCCTTTGAAATCAACCTCCTCAATATACATAAACTAATATTTCACCACATTTTTAAACGAGTAATTGTATTTGAAGCGTCTAGAAAGTGCATAATTACCGAACACTATTAACAAAGATTATTATGCATTTATTAACAAAGACTATTAACAAATTTTACACTTGTGTAGACACGCCACAGGTAATTGTATCACTTATTTCAGTTAAAAGAGGAGTATTCTCAGTTTCAAAGTTTTAGTAAATATGAGGTGTGTTTGTGTAAGATGAGTGATTAGACGAATGAGTGTAGTCTTTGTTTCTTACTAACGACTGATACAGACCACAACTAGGGCCACTAAGGTGAGATCTGAACCAGACTGTACTAGCCCCTATCGGCTGAACATCCCCATCACATACCATACATTTCTCCATTATTGTCCACGCTAGTGGCAGCCAATAATCGCTGAGATGAAGACCTAACGCCTTATCCTCTACGTTGCCGGATTATATCACACTGCCACAGTGTCTACTAAAAATAACACTAATATTTAGTAAAATAGGAATAATAAAGCCTTATAATAATAAATGTTTTTATTTATTTCAGCCGTTGAAAACGACGCCCCTGAGTACAGGTGGAACTGGTACTCTGTTTACGCCAACGATGGATTGGTGATTTGCTACGTGTGTAGTGATATTGCAGATATTGAAGGTGTGTAAGTAAAAAAATAGATAAAAATAAAGTTTGTTACTCAAGTACAACTTAGCGATCACTTACACTGATTACATGGTTTGTTTATTTGGTATCTATGTAGATTCTTGCCACCTAACAAAATTTCAAAACTTTGCCTGAAATGGGTCAAGAATTGGGTATACTTTCACGAGGCACGCTTTTTATTCTACGAAAATCACGGATTTTACCAAAAATTTTAAAATGATCAATGTCACGGGTTTTAGTACTTTTGAGATATTTCATTTAATTTGAATGATAATTTAATAATCTTTTTCAATTTGAAGTTTTTTATACGCTGAATACGATTTTGAAATTGAAATGTTCTCCTATGACAATAATTTATCAAGTCACAATGAAAAAATTACTTTCACGGTGAACTGTGATTAACGGCCATTAGACAATAATTATGAACACCAACTATTAGCCACAAAACCAAATTCACATATATTGCCGCAAACGTACTTTTGTTGAGTAAATTAGGATAAATTAGGTTATGTTTGGTTAGGTAAGTAAACAGTGTATTTTTCTGGTTAAAAAAATTATTTTGATGGAAAAACCAATCATATATTCGTGTTTAGCATAAAAAACGTGTACAATAAGTTTTAAAATAATGATTTTTAACAAAAAGTCGGTTCTTTCACCATCACAATAAAAATTAGTTTCTGTACAAATGTTGTTAGCCACGGTTGAATTCGACCTCCTCTAGAGATTAAAAGTCATATTTCACAATTTTTCAACAAGAAATTGATTTTTACAAAATGCTATAAAGTTCATAATTGCCGTTTATGAACTGGCACTTTCATAAACTATAAATGATTGTCTATAGATTATTGTCTATAAATGATTTATAGACAATCATTTTGACATGATGACTATAAATGATTGTCATATTTAATCCCTCGTGTATTAAAAGTGACAAAATCATTCTTCTTCCTACAACCAATTGTTGAAGTTATAACAGATTACAGTTTCACAAATAGGCTACTTTAAAGAATAAGTTCTTGTACTATTAAAAAAAAATGTAATGTTTAGTATTTTTACGGTTCTTTTAAAAAAGTGTTATTTATAAGTATAAAACTGCCTCTTGTGGTTTACGATAGAATACGCCGTATTTGATGTGACGGAAAATTATCGGCCTGTTACACTTTTGTCAGTATTTTCAAAATGTAACTACATAAGTTTTTTAAGAGTATCTAATTTGTTTTAAAACATCGATTTAAGTAAGCTATTAACTTGTTATGTTTGTGACATCAATGATAGAGAATAATAAATTGCTGCTACTTATCAACTAGTCAAGCATAGTTGCAAATAGATGGGATATTTTTCTGGTGATTTTTACTTTGTATAAAGCATTAAAACTTTAGGCAATAATCTTTAAATGATAAATTATATATGTATAATGTAACGTTTTACTAAACAAATTTAGTTAACTAGTAATTCTATTTATAAATTAAATGCAAGTAGTTTCTAAACTGCATTTTTCATTTTTTTTTCAGGATCTATGCAACCTCCACTAATAGATATTATGGTGGCAAATAGCCATAAAAGCACAGAAACGCAAGCTGCTATCAGAACGGCCCGCAGCGTGCTGGAGGGATGGGGTTTAAATTTGAAATACGACTATGAACTGGAGTGTTTTTAGGTAAAATGTAAAAGAATAAATTAGTGTGCAATAATTGACTGTATACATTAGGATTAGTTGTCTTCTAACATTTTTGAAGTAAAATGAGTACTAAAACATATAAAGGTCAATTATATAATAGAAACACAACAACATTCTTTTAAATTCACATACGAAAAATTATTTTTATTTTGCTATTTTCCTTACTAGAGGTTTAGAAAGATTTTATTTCGCAATGTAACCTTGTAAGGTAAAAATAAAACTGAAAATGTAAAAAATACAAACAAAGAAGGAGTGAATTTTTACCTCCTATACTAATTTCTACAAAATGTATTGTAGAGTTTTGTCATAGACAAATTAACTTATATAATTTTATATACAGTAAGTATGAGATAGTTAATATTTACCTCATCCATTTCCAATGTAGCATGTTTAAAATTATTAACATTTTGTTCAAACTATTAAAATCTGTTGTATTATGATGATTATGTTGATTGCTGTTTTAAATAAAGGTATTAACTTGATGAAACTTTGCTTGTATTATTTATGATAAAATCTCCCTAGCCTTTACCACCTTCCTTTCTAAAGCAAATAAATAATCAAACTTTCTAAACGTACTCTGCATGGTGTTATCAAACTATAATAGATTTGCTACAACTATCATTGCATTTCAACGTATTTAATCATCCTTTATTATGGTAGGCATCGAAATTACAAAATAAAATGCCAAACATTTGGTTTTAAGGTAATTTTAAAGAAGAGATTTCGCAAACAAAATTATTTCAACAGTGTTAATGTGAATGCACGTCTCTTACTTATCTGTCTGATACTACTTCCCTTACTTGTAGTCTTAGACTAGCTCCCTGTCTCAGATTATTTTCCTGTCTCAAACTAGTTACACGTCTCAGACTAGTTAGCTGTCCCAGAATGGTTCCCTGTCTCAGACTAGTTACCTGTGTCAGACTGATTCCCTTTCTCAGACTAGTTTCCTGTTCAGACTAATTACCTGTCTCAGACTAGTTTCCTGTTCAGACTAGTTACCTGTCTCAGACTAGTTACCCGTCTCGAACTAGTTACCTGTTCAGACTAGTTACCTGCCTCAGACTAGTTACCTATCTCTGACTAGTTACCTGTTAAAGACTAGTTACCTGTCTCAGACTAGTTACCTATCTCAGACTGGTTACCTGTCTTAGACTAGTTACCTGTCTCAAAATAGTTCCCTGTCTCACACAAGTTCACTGTCGCAGACAAGTTACCTGTCTGATAACATCCTTGTCCTTGTCTCCTTGTCTCAGACTAGTTCTCAATCTTAGACTAGTTCCCTGTCTCAAACTAGTTCACTGTCTCAGCCTAATTCCCTGTATCACACAAGTTCCCTGTCTCAGATTAGTTTCCTGTCTCAGACTAGTTACCTGTCTGACACAAGTTCACTATCTGATACAAGTTCACTGTCTCAAACTAGTTACCTGTGTCAGACTGGTTCTTTGTCTTAGACTAGTTACTTTTCTCAGCCTAGTTGCCTATCTCAGACTGGTTACCTGTCCCAAACTAGTTCACTGTCTTATACACGTTCACTGTCTCAGACCAGTTACCTGTCTCAAACTAGTTCCCTGTCTCACACAAGTTCACTGTCTAAAATTAGTTCACTGTCACAGACAAGTTACCTGTCTGATAACTTCCTTGTCTTTGTCTCCTTGTTTCAGACTAGTTCTCAATCTTAGACTAGTTCCCTGTCTCAAACTAGTTCACTATATCACACAAGTTCCCTATCTAAGCCTAGTTACCTGTCTGATACTACTTCCCTGTCTCAGACTAATTCCCAATCTTAGACTATTTCCCTGTCTCATACAAGTTCCCTGTCTCAAACTAGTTCACTTTCTCAGCCTAATTCCTTGTATCATACAAGATTCCTGTCTCAGATTGGTTCACTATCACTATTTCACTGTGTCAACTAGTTCACTGTCTCAGACTAAATCCCCGTCTCACTTCTGGTGTTTGCTAATCATGATATATTATAATGTAATACCAACACTGCATGAGCGAGTCTACTACTAGTTACAGCAGATTGATTAACTGAAGCTTGAATACGTTGAAATCATCAAAGGTTGAAAAAAGATCATTAACATATGAACCGTCGTGATCGTTGTTTAGCATAATTATAACTCTTCGGACGACTCTGTAATTGATTATTGAAACACACGCACCAACCTGAGATAAATTAATGAGTAGTTATTAGTATACACTTAGTGTCACATTTATAAACACTTGTATGTTCAATACACTTTTATTAAATATAAGACCGAATCCCAATGTGAATACTTCTAAATTATTGGAACTCTCGTTGAAAGTAAGTTATGTTATATAAGTGTAGACGACCAATCTTAAGTCCAGGTGTATATAAACCATATAATACTTATACTGAGTTATTATTTCCGAAAGATTCTTAAAACTATAATTTCAATGTAACTTTTACTTTCGTACAACTAACTCATTAATTTAAAAGGTGTCTCATGGTAAGTTGAGGCAACGTACCTGGCTGAAAGTTGGCCCGGCGAGTATCCCATTAGTCACGCCTCGCTGAATAGTTCACTTAAAAGCAGAAATGTAATATAAAATCACTATTCGACAATCATCTCTACACTGTATTGATACTAATCACAATACAAACAATTGTGTGTTAGTCCCGTTCTAATTGGCCGACTTAAAGTGTTTTAGATAAATGTTTTTTTCCTCCAATATAACTTATTACAAAACTAAATGTTTATATATCTATAAATTATAAGACTGTATTTACATTGCATTAATTAATACACTATTCGTATAAGAATCAACAAGTTTGGCAATAGGTAATTAGGTATATTCTTACCAAATATTATCATCACTCACACAATTAAACACACAATTTAGGAAATATATTTTACCCACGATGTTTAATGATTTATTTTCAAATGCAAACTGGACGTGGGAACTATGTAGGAGCTGAACGGAATTGAAGAACGCTTGATTGCTGTTCATATTGGAAATGACTATGGTTTTCTCAAGGAAGAAAGTGATGGCATAAATTAAAAGGACGTGAGGCTGTTTTTTCAAGGAAAGTGATTTAGAGGGGTAGACTACCTTAGAAGAAATGAACTCTGTTTTACAAATTGGTTTGAGAAAAAAGTTCTGCCGAAACTACCACCCAACAGTGTCGTCACCGTTAGCTAAAACACTTTAAGTCGGCCAATTAGCACGAAACGAACACACAATCGCTTGTAATATTATAAGTAACGTAACAATTTAGAGCTGATTGTCCAACAATGATTGTTTATTAAATTTCTGCCTTTAAGTAGAGTATTCGGCGAGGTGTGACTGATGGGATACTCGCCAGGCCACCCCTTCAACCAGGTAATTTGCCTCAACTTACCGTAAGACGCCCTTTAGTACCGATTGTTTTCATACTATAGTATTTCGACCCTACATGTTCAGTTCAAGTAAAGTACGATTTGTGAGTTTTAACGTAAATTTATGTTACTTAAAAAATCATAAACCTGCCTTAAACTGCTTCAAAAATACATATCTCTGTGGCGTATACTGTGATGAAATAGTTTGGGACTATGTTTTTCGAGGATTTTAAGTGGAAAATTGTGTTCTAGTTATCTGTAAGTCAACTCAGCGTCCACTTATTGGTTGAAACCGGCGTGATTACTACTAAGGAATTTCAGGATGTCCATTTTGTAATTTTTTTGTCCCATTTGTAAAATACAACATTGCCTATTGTACTCTTATTATAGTAATATTTCAGGATAACTTTATACAAATATACATAAATTATACAAGAAAATGCACAACAAAACATTAAATAATTTATAAATATACAAAATTAAGTAGATCCATTAATCTAATTAATTTTGAACGTGTAAGTACAAGCCATGGAAATGAAACAGTCCAAAAAATAAAACATTCAATAATTAATTTTGAATTAAATGTAAACGATTATGTCGATATCTCCTTATAAACTTCTGCATACGTTATATTATTTGTATTTTAAGTTATGAGTACTGTATTTATACTAACTGAATTTTATTCTGACAGTGAATTTCACCACTTTATTCCAATTAGTTGAAACCTTTGTACCGGGTCTTGGACCGGTACAGTTTCGTTTTTTTTTCGTCATTGTCTGCCAGGCTGCCTGAGATTCGCTTTTGCCCGGCGATTTGCGTACTTTGGTAGCCGTTGGCCCAGTTCCGTTTCGTTCCGTGTTCCAGGAGCTTCTGTCCGGTTGGCCTGTCTGGTCAGTTGTCTTGTGCTGCCTGCAGAATTACGTTATGACCAGCTAGACACACTAAAACGTAAGTGTTCATTTTGTAAGTTTCAATATTTAATCACCCTTTTGGTGAAAATACTTTTGTTTCATTGAAAATATTAATCGGGCTTAGTTGTGTTTTCAGGGTTTTGTTAAATTTGTGTTCTTTGTCTAGATGTTTCTCAGACTAGGTTAAAGCCATGTGCTTCCATGTTAATTTTTACCGTTAATTACCGTTAGTGCCTTTTATATCTGCCTTTATTTTCCATTGTAATTCTGTATAATGTTCATTGAGCCTTTCTACAGTTGTAGTTACCGATTTACCATATTTTTTGTTCTTTGACAATAACCTAGCCTATCTTTAGCTTTTCATGTTATAACCTATTGCTCATGTTTCCATAGCCTGGTTTTCAGTTTGTCATTTTTAGTTCATATACGCAATTTATTCTTTGGTAATTTGTTAACTTGTAATTGGTTAAATTGTAAGTTGTTAAATATTCCATAGCCTAAAGTTAATTTTTCACTGTATTGTTGCTCCAATCATGTATAAGTTTGTCTCTTCATGTTAAGTTTTGTTAAATCAGGCACCCTTATATTTTAGTTGTTATGTGTAATATTTTGTTGTGATGGCTGGACTGTATTTGATGTGCTGTGTGTTGTGCCTTACAGTCCAGGGTCCTTGAGTGGGACTTTCAACCCTCAGCCGGTCGTCCGGGCAATGTTCTACCATCTTCACTGCTAGCCTGGCCTGAGGACCATGTTGGAGCCTGGAGTTGCCCACTACCCGCCCTACATCTTTGGTGGTAGAAGTCTTCAGTCCTCAGGTCAGTTCGCTCCATCTTTTTTCCCGGCGGCTGAGCTGGGGGTTTTGCTGGTTAAATTTTTGTAAAAGAAGAAAAAAAGTTTGTGGAACTGTTTAATTTGTGGCCTAGGCCTAAACTTCTAAACTGGGACAAAGTGATGGATGAAACAGCCATGGGGACTTATATATTTTTTTTTATTGAAGGAAGGAAAACTTGAAATACCAAAAGAACTTTTTGGGTGTTAATATTTAATTAGTTTATATTCCTTGTTATTAATTAATTAGTTTTATTTGTTGTTATATCTTTTAGATTTTATAGTTGTTAGGTCCCTATGGTTAAGTCATGTTATTTATTTATATGTTTAGGCCTAGTGATCGTTATTTATTTTCTCGTTGTTAATTGTATTATTGATGTCAGGGGATAATAGAACGGTACCGTGTTAGATTTTCTTTTAAATTATTTAATTTTTAAACAGTCACCAAAAGGGGATTATTGTTCTTTTGCTTAACTTTTAATTCGGAGCTGCCCAGGGATTCCGGCTTACTCCCTGGCCCGGTGGAATCAAGGGATGCGGGCCAAATTGCCGGTGTAATTGGTGATACCAAAAATTTTATAATTTTCTTCACTTTTAGTTGGGGCCTATTAAATTTTTCTTACGTTTTGGGGTGTCTCCGGCTAGGCTGCAGATAGGCCATGTAGTTGTTAATTTGTTAATTTTGGTATTTGTTGAGTTTGTTGTTCTTGTAGCTTTTGTGTGTTTTGTTATTTATTTAAGTGCAAATTTTATATTGTGGCCTTCTGCCTATTTTATATTGTGGCCTTCTGCCGTTTTGATTTATTAAATGAGGTTTCTTGAAATAAAATTAGTTTTGCTCAGCTGCCGAGTGTTATTTTGACCCTCCAACTGCCACCCGTGATCCCATCGCTCGATTTGTTTTGAGCCATCCCCCCGGTTGGCACGCTTTCCAGCTTTGGTGGGGGGGATGGGTCTCAATTGGTAGCAGAGCGTGGTTGCCTAAAAAAAAAAAAAAAAAAAAAAAAAAAAAAAAAAAAAAAAAATCTCTTGGTTGTTGACGGTGGGTGTTTGCCAGTTAGTAGGTCATGGTTGGCCGACCTACCGTCAAGGTGTCTTGGTATTGTAAAAAAAAAAAAAAAAAAAATAATAAATAAAAATTATTTAAAAAGCAAAACAATTAGAAAATCCTAATAAATAATTTAACTAAAAAAAAAAAAAAAAAAAAAAAAAAAAAAAAAAAAAAAAACTTAGGCAATCCGCTTGGTTACGTTGTTGAATGGGTTTCATGGGTGGATTGGAGTGGTCGGCAGTGGCTCGGTAGGCTGAGGGTTTAGTTCGTCTTGGACCCTGGAGTTGTCGTTTTTTGTGTACTGTTGAGAATTTTGTTTTGCGAGATGGCCTATCTGCAGAATGTTGCGCTCCTGGTCAAGGAGGAGTTGATTTTCGAGTTGAGGTCGCGTGGGGTGACTCCGGAGGGTGATGTTTTGAATCTCCGGAGGTTGCTGCGGGAGCAGTTGTCCGCGGGTACGGCGGTGGATTGGTCTGACCTGCTGGAGGTTGGTGATGAGTTGGGGATTTGTAAACGGAAGGTGGAAGATTGGGAAGGGGTGTTAGAGGATTTGCAGTTTGAACCTCCAGTGGGTCGTGACCGGGCCTGCCGCCTTGCACGTTTGGGGCATCTGCTTGCCCGTTTAAGGCTGGTCAACCGGGCACCGGGGTTGGAACCATCGGATAGGGCGTGGATCTTGGAGAGTGTGTCTAGGCTTGAGGAGATTTTTCAGGCACTCTCCGGGTCCACGACTCCTACGGGTCTGGGTCAGCGGCCTATTTTCGCACTTTCGCCTAACGTGTCGAGGCCGCAGGCTGAGACAACGGCTCTCACTGTGCCTGAGGCTCCTTCTGAGCCTGCAGGCGTTTCTGTTGAGGTTGCTTGTGGTTCGGCTCCAGCTGCCGTTCCTACTACTTCTTTGGGTTCACCTGCTCTTCTGCAGCTGAGCTACCACAAGCTGCCTAACCCTCTCACGCCCATGATCCAGAATCTCCCTGTGATCGATGGGATGGATCCTGAGGAGCTTCTTAAGTTTCTGGTGGCCTTTCTCAGACTTAGTGAGATGCCCGGCATGCAGGCTGGGGACTTGCTTCGTCTGGTTTTCCCTTATTGTAGAGGTCCCGTTGGGGAGTTGCTGAGTTCTGTCTTGGCCAGTGATGCCTCGGTGGACTCGTTCCATCGAGAGTTACTTTCAGTCGTTTCTTCCCATTCGACTCAGGGAGAGGATGGTCATGGACAGATTTTATCGGTCGCAGGGTAGGGGCGAGTCTCTGGCAGCCTATGTCTCTTCAGTCAAGGAAGCTCGTCAAGCGTTGCGCCTCACCCTTTCTGAAGCTGACACCGTTCGTGTCATCCTGGATGGCATTTCTCCCGAAGAACGGTGCAGATTGGTTTTTGCTGGTGTTCCTTCGACTTTTCGGGAGCTGCATCAGCTGTGCATTGTTTCGCGCAGCGTGCAGTTCTCAGACCAGCAAGGGAGGGATTCTGAGAGTCATCGTGCTCTCCCCACCCGTCGACCGGCTATGTCTGTAGGTGTGAGTCAGCCAGTGGAGGGTCGTGGTTCTCGGCCTCCTGTTCTGTGTTTTGCTTGTGGCCAACCTGGTCACATTCGACGTGACTGTCCACGTGCTCGAGGTCGTGGGGCGGGAAACGCTCAGCGCGGGGGGTTGCCTCCACAGTAGCTCCCCGCGTTGTTGCGACTGACCGTGGCCATTTGCCTCTGACACGTGCCCATAGCAGGAGTGTCGGGGATTTTTCGGGCCTTGCTGGCATGGCTTCCCTGGGACTTAGTGCGGTCACCTCGGTGTGTCCTGGCGTTTTTGTTTCTTTTGGTGGTACGGTGTGTCGAGCCCTTCTTGATTCTGGTTCGGCATGCAGTATCATCAGCCTTTCTCTTTTTGAGTCCCTTGACGCCTTAGGACTTGTCAGGCACACCGAGCCTTCTTCTGTTACTTGCTGGACGGCATCCCAAACTCCTCTACCCATACTTCTAAAGGCGTCATTACATTTTAAAATTGAAGGATTTTCCTGGAGGTGGGGTTTTCTTGTTGCCAAGGACCTGGCGGTTTCTTGTATCCTAGGGGCAGACTTCATTTCTAAAGTGGTATGGTGCTTGACCTCCAGAAGCGCCAGATATTTTTCAAGTTTAATCGGCGAGTTTTGGTGCCTCTAGTAGGTGATTCTGACTGCCCTCCTGCAGTCAGAGAGGTGGGTTGTGAGCCCGAACAACCCAAGGTGGATCCAGTTGGTCATCTCCCCCCTGAGCAGGCGGAGGCCATTAGGAGGCTGTGTTTGCGGTTTCCTGATGTGCTTACGGCTGAGCTTGGGGTCACTTCTCTTCTGGAGTATGAGATCCACCTCACCGATTCTCAGCCAGTTAGAAGTCATCCGTACAAACTTGCTCCCCCAAAGATGGAGGTTATGAGGGCTATGATTGAGGATCTTCTGAGCAAGGGTGTGATTGAACCGTCTCGTTCTGCTTATGCCAGTCCAGCTTTTCTTGTGCCCAAGCCTAATGGTAAGTCTAGGCTGGTGATGGATTATCGGAGGCTCAACGCTAAGGTCGCTATTGACTCGGTACCTCTGCCTGATTTGCATTCTGCGTTTGATTGGTTCGGTAAGGCTAAGTTTTTCAGTGTTTTCGATTTGAACCAGGCCTACCATCAGATTCCATTGAAGAAGGAATCACGGCCTATGACTAGCTTCTGTGTTCCCTGGAATCTTTACCAGTTCACTAGGGTTCCTATGGGTCTTGCTGTGGGTGCCCAGACTCTTACTCGTCTGCTTGATTCCATCTTCCATGATGTGAAGTTCAAGTTTGTTTTCAATTACCTGGACGATCTTCTTGTCTACAGTGAGACTTTCGGGGAACACATGCAACATCTGGAGGAAGTTCTTAGTCGCCTCAAATCAGCTGGCCTTACCGTCAATCCAGAGAAAGTCACTTTTGCTCGTCCTGAGATTTCTTTTCTGGGTCATCTTATCTCTTCTCGAGGCGTCTGCATAGATCCTGCGAGGACCCAGGGCATTCGGGATTTTCCTCCTCCCAGAGATGCCAAGGGGATTGCCCGTTTTGTGGGGATGGTGAATTTTTACCGTCGCTTCATCCCTAACGTGGCCGAGCTTGCTGCCCCGTTGAACGAGCTGCGAAAGAAAGGTGTCCCTTTTGTGTGGGGCCAAGCTCAGCAGACTGCCTTTGATGCTCTCAAGGAGGCTATCATGCAACCTCCTGTCCTGCGTATGCCTGATTTCAGCAGAGAATTTGTTCTTCAGACTGATGCCTCCTCCTCCGCCATTGCTGCTGTTCTTTCTCAGGAGTTTGATGGGGTCAGGCAGCCCATCGCTTTTGCTTCGAGGACGTTGTCTCACCAGGAAAGGAAAGCTTCTTCCATCTATGAGTTAGAGTGTCTGGCTGTTGTCTTTGGTACGGACAAGTTTCGGCGTTTCTTGGAACACGCTGAGTTCTTGCTGGAGACGGACAATCAGGCACTGTCTTGGCTTCTTGCCCATCCCCGACAGCTCGGGAAAATTGGTCGCTGGGTGGTCAAAATTTCTGCCTTTAAGTTCCGAGTCCAACATCTTAGGGGTACCCAGAATGTCATCGCGGATGCTCTTTCCCGCATGTACCACGAACCCAGTGATCCACCGACTGAGGCTGTTGCTCAGTGTGGTGCTGTTCTTCTGGATTTTCCTCTGGCTTTTGACGACCTACTGTCCCATCAGCAGAAAGATCCCGAGCTGTCAGTCATCTTAGGTGAGCTTCAAGAGGGAGGTGCCCACCCTCCCTATTTTCTGTCCAAAGGGGTACTCTGTTGCCGTCCTCGACAGAGGGGTGAACCCCGTGTAGTGCTGCCTAGTCATCTAGTACCGATGGTCTTTCAATATTATCACTCTTCTCTTGTGGGCGGTCATCTTGGCATTCATAAGACCATCGCTAAGATTCGTAGGTACTTCATCTGGAAGGGCATGGACCGGGATGTTGCTGGCAGAGTGCGGGCTTGTCACCTGTGCTCTCTCAGCAAGCCTAGTCAGAATGCAAGGTTAGGGTTGTTATCTTCTGAGGTGGCCGAGCGTCCTTTTGAGAAGGTGTTCATCGACTACGTGGGTCCTTTTCCCCGTAGCAAGTCAGGTAGCTCCTACCTACTTGTTTGTGTGGATGCTTTCTCGAAGTTCGTTTGGCTTTTCCCACTTCGGAGTGCCACGGCTAAGCTCACCATCCGTGCTCTCCAGTCCCAACTCTTCCAGCACTTTGGTGTGCCTTCCACTCTTGTGTCCGACAACGGTAGCCAGTTTACCTCCCATGAGTTTCGTAGGTTCTGTTTTGGCAATGGTATCAGGCATGTGACTACCTCTCCTTATTACCCACAGCCTTCTCATGCAGAGCGGTTCAACCGCAATCTTCGGTCTGCCCTTATTACTTTCCATGCTGAGAAGCAGAACACCTGGGATGAGAGTCTCTCTTGGCTCCAGCTTGCTTTTAATTCTTCCAAGCATGAGAGTCACAATGCCACTCCCTTCGAAATTCTACATGGCTACCCTCCTAACAACCCTTTGTCCAACTTGTGGAGGTTAGAGGATCTTCTACCTACGCCAGGTGCCACTGACGTAGTGTCCACGTGGCGGGCTGCTCGGCGCAACCTGCTACGTGCTAGAGAGAGAGTGAGGAGGAGGTATGATAAGGGTCGTACTCCTAACCCTTTTCAGGTTGGAGATCTGGTTCTTTGTCAGGCTCACCCGGTCAGTTCGGCCGCGGAACGAAGAGCTGCAAAGTTGTGCTATCGGTGGTCTGGTCCCCACCGCATCGACAGGTTTTTGTCACCGGTGACTGCTCTGCTGGTTGATCCCCAGTCAGGCAGGGTGTTTAGGAAAGCCCATGTGTCCCAGCTTAAGGCTTTCCGGGGAACGGTTGGTCCAGGAGTTGGTGTTCCTGGGGGTTTCTTGGGGCAAAGAGATTGATCACCTCTGCGCCCTAGGTGGCTGTTCTGAGAGAGTCTTCTTTCTCTCTTTTTTCTTGTCGGGCCCGACAGTCAGGGTAGTTTGCTCCCTGTTCGAGGGGTTTCCCCCTCTTAGTTTCTCTTGGACGTCCTTGGAACACCACTCTTCGGAGGTCTTCGTCTTCTCTTGGTTCCCTGAGGTACCGAGTGTTCTCCCCTGCCTGGGTGTGTTGAGGTTTGCAGAGGGAGGTTGTACCGGGTCTTGGACCGGTACAGTTTCGTTTTTTTTCGTCATTGTCTGCCAGGCTGCCTGAGATTCGCTTTTGCCCGGCGATTTGCGTACTTTGGTAGCCGTTGGCCCAGTTCCGTTTCGTTCCGTGTTCCAGGAGCTTCTGTCCGGTTGGCCTGTCTGGTCAGTTGTCTTGTGCTGCCTGCAGAATTACGTTATGACCAGCTAGACACACTAAAACGTAAGTGTTCATTTTGTAAGTTTCAATATTTAATCACCCTTTTGGTGAAAATACTTTTGTTTCATTGAAAATATTAATCGGGCTTAGTTGTGTTTTCAGGGTTTTGTTAAATTTGTGTTCTTTGTCTAGATGTTTCTCAGACTAGGTTAAAGCCGTGTGCTTCCATGTTAATTTTTACCGTTAATTACCGTTAGTGCCTTTTATATCTGCCTTTATTTTCCATTGTAATTCTGTATAATGTTCATTGAGCCTTTCTACAGTTGTAGTTACCGATTTACCATATTTTTTGTTCTTTGACAATAACCTAGCCTATCTTTATCTTTTCATGTTATAACCTATTGCTCATGTTTCCATAGCCTGGTTTTCAGTTTGTCATTTTTAGTTCATATACGCAATTTATTCTTTGGTAATTTGTTAACTTGTAATTGGTTAAATTGTAAGTTGTTAAATATTCCATAGCCTAAAGTTAATCTTTCACTGTCTTGTTGCTCCAATCTTGTATAAGTTTGTCTCTTCATGTTAAGTTTTGTTAAATCAGGCACCCTTATATTTTTAGTTGTTATGTGTAATATTTTGTTGTGATGGCTGGACTGTATTTGATGTGCTGTGTGTTGTGCCTTACAGTCCAGGGTCCTTGAGTGGGACTTTCAACCCTCAGCCGGTCGTCCGGGCAATGTTCTATCATCTTCACTGCTAGCCTGGCCTGAGGACCATGTTGGAGCCTGGAGTTGCCCACTACCCGCCCTACATCTTTGGTGGTAGAAGTCTTCAGTCCTCAGGTCAGTTCGCTCCATCTTTTTTCCCGGCGGCTGAGCTGGGGGTTTTGCTGGTTAAATTTTTGTAAAAGAAGAAAAAAAGTTTGTGGAACTGTTTAATTTGTGGCCTAGGCCTAAACTTCTAAACTGGGACAAAGTGATGGATGAAACAGCCATGGGGGACTTATATTTTTTTTTATTGAAGGAAGGAAAACTTGAAATACCAAAAGAACTTTTTGGGTGTTAATATTTAATTAGTTTATATTCCTTGTTATTAATTAATTAGTTTTATTTGTTGTTATATCTTTTAGATTTTATAGTTGTTAGGTCCCTATGGTTAAGTCATGTTATTTATTTATATGTTTAGGCCTAGTGATCGTTATTTATTTTCTCGTTGTTAATTGTATTATTGATGTCAGGGGATAATAGAACGGTACCGTGTTAGATTTTCTTTTAAATTATTTAATTTTTAAACAGTCACCAAAAGGGGATTATTGTTCTTTTGCTTAACTTTTAATTCGGAGCTGCCCAGGGATTCCGGCTTACTCCCTGGCCCGGTGGAATCAAGGGATGCGGGCCAAATTGCCGGTGTAATTGGTGATACCAAAAATTTTATAATTTTCTTCACTTTTAGTCGGGGCCTATTAAATTTTTCTTACGTTTTGGGGTGTCTCAGGCTAGGCTGCAGATAGGCCATGTAGTTGTTAATTTGTTAATTTTGGTATTTGTTGAGTTTGTTGTTCTTGTAGCTTTTGTGTGTTTTGTTATTTATTTAAGTGCAAATTTTATATTGTGGCCTTCTGCCTATTTTATATTGTGGCCTTCTGCCGTTTTGATTTATTAAATGAGGTTTCTTGAAATAAAATTAGTTTTGCTCAGCTGCCGAGTGTTATTTTGACCCTCCAACTGCCACCCGTGATCCCATCGCTCGATTTGTTTTGAGCCATTCCCCCCGGTTGGCACGCTTTCCAGCTTTGGTGGGGGGGATGGGTCTCACCTTACCGACGTCCTTAATAACTTTACAAACTTACCACCTTCTTTAAAGAGATAAATTGCACAACTTACAATACAAATTAAACTTCTTTAAAATCCAAATTTTATTCATTGCGATTACGTTCCAGTCAAAATATAATAGTTCTTAAGTAATAGTCGTTCCCCTTACCCATTAGGCTATCTATCTTATCTTTACATACATGTAACAAACAAATCAGAGGTTACATTTATCTTTGTTCACACTCAACCATCCAAAGCTCACGTCGAAATTCTGTAGTAATTAACCTTTCTAAATCTTCAACCAATTGTGAACTTTCAACTCACATGTATCTTCAGTAACCTAAATATTAAAAAAGCTAATAAGATAAAAGGCCATTGACCTGTGTCATTAACAAAAAATTATCATAATTGTACAGTCTTCATTAAGTAGATGACACATCAGGCAATTCAGAACGGTCGCTTCCAAAGTGTTCATCAATATTTTTACTAAAAAGGTAAAATGCTTATTTTAAATTTTAGACAAACTTGCTTTTTATTAAATTATGTCGATAATTTAGATTGAAAACTATAACGAACTTACTATTTTTATTAGTACTTTCATCTCAATACACACAACACTTAATGTGCTTATCCACCCACCTACCCATCTCATGTATACAACACTGGTGAGTGGACGTTCCACCCAGAGTTGTGTACTAGGGTGGGTGGAGGATCGATCAAGTGTTGTGTGTAGCCGTCACGTGGGCGTGTGTGCGGCCATTGTGTTTATCTAAGAATGGCAGTCTCCCCACTCCAAGTAGAATCTTGGATCTACTTAAATTTAAAATTATAACTTAAATAACTTTTATTTTACAAATTTGTAGACGATATATTTAAAAATATTATGAGAGATATACAAGTTGAATAAATCTGTTTGATATATCTTAATAAGTTATAATAGCTTAATCTTAATTTTATACCCAATGTATAACTAAAAAAGTATGTATTATTTATTGCAATGTATAACAAATAAATGCTGATTGTCCAATAATGATTGATTAAAGAAAGATGTACCAAATTAGAGTATTCCCTACTTAATTCAGTGAACATTATCAATATTAGGGTTATGTGATCTTCTGTGTTTTGCTTTAGTGATTGTATTTCCAATGTTTGATCTGTTAAACTAGATCTCCGATTTTGTAGTCTTCATATTTTGTATTTTTATCGTAATATTTTTTATTTATCTCCTTTAATGTTGTCAAAATTTGTTTATCAAGAGAATGTGCTGTATTTAATTTGAACTTTAAATCTTCAATGTAATCGTCAAAGGTGTACTTGAATCTAGGTTCTTGAATTATTGAGGTTGGAACTGTTGGGAAAGCCGAAAACAAGTTCGTAAGACGTAAATTTAGTTGATGAATGAACTGAAGTGTTGAAAGAGAAAATGGTTAATGGTATCCATTAATCCTAATCGGTTTGTTTACTATAGTGCTTGAGGTATTCGACTAGGGTGTGATGCGTCCTTTCTAGTGCTCCATTTGATTCGGGGTAGTATATGTTGTTTTAATGTGCTTGGGTTTGACTAGTTTTGCCATGGATTGAAATAGACTTGATGTGAAGTTAGTTCCTTGATCCGTAAGTATTTGTTTTGGTAGTGAAAATTTACAAATGAATTGTCAGCGAAGGTTTTTGCAACTGTCTCTGCTTCTTGATTCGCAATAGGACAAACTTGTGAGAGCTTAATTAAATTGTTTTGAATTGTGAGAAGATATTTATTTCCTGATTCTGTTATTGGAAATGGGCTTACGATATTTAAAGCTACTCTATCGAAAGCTTATGCTGAAATATCAGTTATTACCATAGGTACTTTATGCTTTTTCCTAATAATTTTATTTTCTTGACACGATTTACAGTTTTGGATTAAATTTGTTATCTCTTTCTTCATAGTAGTCCAGTAGTATTTATGTTTTATTTTTATTCTTTAACTTTATGGAAGCCAAAATGTCCGCTTTGAGGAGTTGAGTGTTTTTATTCTATAATTTGAGGAATTTGATGTGATTCCGGTGTTATTTGTTCGTTTAGACAGATTGTAAACTTTATGTTAGTTCTTTTAAAAACATATCTAATGATTTCGGGCCAATTTACATTAGTATGTACAAATTATTGTGAGGTAATTGATTTAAAATCAGTTTTTAACAGATAATCCTTTAGAGTGATAAGTGTTTCAAATATATCTTCTTGCTCTATTTTATCATGATGATTTTTATCATCATCCTGTGAAATCATGGCTGTGTAGTAAATGCGTTTATTGTTATGAGGTAACGCAATGACATTCCTTAAAATTGATTTGAACATTTTAATTCTGTGAATGTGGTTTGTTTTATGGATAGTATTTTTAAACAGTTTATTTGACGTAGTGTCGAGATCTTTGGATATCAGTAAAATAATGTTGTCGTTATATCTTAATATACATTTGAGGCATTCAGTTACGTTTTCGTTTATAATAATTTTGCTTTCATTTTCTGTTAGAAAATCTTTATAAGTTGGTTTAGATAAATCTGTTTGTAAGGAGAATATTTCTCGCTTATCAAGGTTTGTGAATGAGTGAATCATCTTCTGTTATTGCTGTGCTTGATGTGTCTGCCCGGTTTGTATATCATGGAATAGTTATATTCTTCCAAAAGCAATCTCCACCGAACAAGTCGAGATCCTGGATCCTTTACTTTAAAAATGTAAACTAGAGGTTTATGGTTTGTGTATGTAGTGAAATGTTGTCCACATAGATAGGGTCTGAAATGTTTAACTGACCAAACAATAACTGTAGTTCTTTTTCGATAGTTGAGTAATTTTGTTCTGCTTTATTTAATGTTCTTGATACATAAGCTATTGGTAAATCATTCGGTACAATACCTTGTGATAGTAATCCTGATATTACATAGTTTGATGCGTCTGTTGTTAAAATAAAGGGTTTTTGAAAATCTGGATATTGTAATATTGGTTCAGTGCTTAGTGTTTGCTTAAAGTCTTCAAAATATTGTTGTTTGTGCGTCCACGGGAAGGGTACATTTTATTTTGTTAGTTATAGTGGTAAAGTCCTTGACGAATCTCCTTTTAGTAATTGCATAATCCTAAAAAAGCTTCAATATCTTTTAAGATTTTTGATGTTTGGTAATTGATTGCACATTTAATTTTGTCGGAATTAGGTTTTACTCCAGAGTCTGTTATTGTGTGTCCTAAGAAAGCTACCACTTTTCTTAGAAATCGCAGCCCCATGGTCAGAAATATGAAGAGGTTTTCTCTAATTAGTCAAAAAGGTTATTAGCAGTTGCGCCCGATCCCGCACCCCCCTCCACCGGAACGCCAACTGGTGACAATCGCCTCGCCGACTGATCGGTTGTGTTTCTTTTAAACCTATAACCACAACACTATTTCCGTAAATGAATCGGCAAGCAACTTCGGCACATCGGTGTTACAGAGTCTTGGCATGAATTACTTCAAAATACTATAAAATTTTTGTTTAACTTCTGCATCGATATTAAAACAATATCTAACCTCATATCGCCATGACCGCATAGAAGATCCTATCTATTTGGTTGATCCCCAATAAATGTTTTTACTTATTTTGTCTGTGATTATGATTAAGCTATCTGATTTTAGACATTTACTATCATTTACCGTAATAGGTATTTTTAAAATCTTGTGCACATCTTTGTAAACTAAAAATTTAAGACTAAATAAACTATATTAAACTAAATTTACTTAAGTATGTTAAACAAACATCATGTTGATGTTTCAATTTCCAGGCATTAACATCCTAAATATACGTAATATTTACCAATTAATTTCGTCAATAACTTTTCATTATACAGTCAATAAATTATGCAGCCCTGGTATTGAATTTGTTTTAGAATATAATACATTACAAAATATAAAAACCACAACGCAATAAAATTCATAACAAAAAATATTAGGTGATTGGCTTAAAAATATTGGCTTTTATTTTTAAGACAAACTTTAATACATAGCAGAAATATTTTGTTTAGCACTATTAGAAATAATCAGGAAATCATTGTTAGTAAATATACTTTTAATTATTTTGAAACATAAATATATAATTGGTACACAGAAATATAAAACACAGAACTGTTACTTAACAATTTATTCTTTGTAGTACATATATGAAATTTGTTTTAAATACGTATATGATTGTTCATAAACTAATTGAATGCCCTTAAGATATTTTCTTTTTTTCTTTTATATACTTAGTGTTATGTGCTTTTCTGTCAGTTTTGGTATTCATAGTAACTTGTTAACTGAATACCTTTCAGGACGTCAAGAAACACAAAAATGTTCAGATGAGAGTGTAATAAGAATGTATACAATGTTCATTCATATATAGAGTTAATAGTTATATTTTAGCCACTGTAAAGAGGAATTACGATTTTTGTGATCGGGGGTCGCAACTGCCATGTGCCCCAAAAAGGTTTTCTTCAACAGCCAAGCACAACTGTCGAGGGGGGTTAAGATTTATCTGACCGCGGGGCACAACTGTCATATCCCCCTTCTAATAACACTCAACAACAACACTTCATCTACTTTCGATGGCATTTTCCAGTGAAATGAAGACTGTTTCCTTGCCTCTTCCTCGCGACTAGCACGTGTGACTCACATGTCTCTAGCACGGTGTCCGCGATACCATGTCCGTCGTATATGTGTGTAGTCCACCTAAACAAAAATTTTAATATTTTGCTTAAATGCCTTTTTAGGTCAAAAATGCATTACTACGTGGCTGCGATGGTGGCGATGTTGGTTACTCTCACCCATGGCTACGTCGCTAACCAGGCGTACCCTACATTTTGCCCTTGTGATCAGACGATTATATCATCAATAAAAACTTACTGGCTGCTTAGGGGAAAACCAAGAAATGTTCTTCAACAGGTACGTTCAAAGCAACTAACTGTCTACGTTTCATTTGTGCTTTACTGTTTCTCTAAGAACACAATTACGTAACATGATATATGGAACTAATATCAATATATAAAAACCAAATTCATTGACTTAATAGTTACTCTTTCTCTATAGCTGTAAGCCTTTGGACAATGGAACTTCAACAAAATATTATTTTTAGGCTCTAGATGCGTACCAAGAAAATATTTTTAATTGGTTTATCTCAAAGAGTTAAAATAAGACAGCCAGTACATATATCCAGGTATTAGCCAATTCCGGCCTTACGAGCTCAATTAACCATACGGATGAGAGAGCTGAGGGTGGTTCAAACTAACAAAAGGGGTTATTTTTCAACAATTTAAGCGTGCAATGTGAAGAAAAATAGCAACATCACATGAGCGAGGTGACACGAGCGTAACAAGTATAAAGCGTCACTTATAGGTCTCTGCGTATAAAGTACAATAACAAGCGTATAAAGTATTATCTCTTCACCAGTTAAGGCAACTTTACATTATCAGTTAGCTTATAAAATACATTAGAGTATAAAATAGTTCACACCTCCTATGACTACTTAAACTCTGACTAGTGTATGTTTTTGTTTGAGATGGAACAACGTGGAGAGAATACAGTAGTTCATACCTCCTATGACTACTTAAACTCTGACAAGTGTATGTTTTTGTTTCAGATAGAACAAAGTGGACAATATACAGTAGTTCACACCTCCTATGACTACTTAAACTCTGACAAGTGTATGTTTTTGTTTAAGATGGAACAACGTGGAGAGTATACAGTAGTTCATACCTCCTATGAATACTTAAACTCTGACAAGTGTATGTTTTTGTTTCCGATGGAACAAAGTGGAGAGTATACAGTAGTTCACATCTCCTATGACTACTACAACTCTGACAAGTGTATGTTTTTGTTTCAGATGGAACAAAGTGGAGAGTATACAATAGTTCACATCTCCAATGACTACTTAAATTCTGACAAGTGTATGTTTTTGTTTCAGATGGAACAAAGTGGACAATATACAGTAGTTCACACCTCCTATGACTACTTAAATTCTGACAAGTGTATGTTTTTGTTTCAGATAGAACAAAGTGGAAAATATACAGTAGTTCACACCTCCTATGACTACTTAAACTCTGACAAGTGTATGTTTTTGTTTCAGATAGAACAAAGTGGACAATATACAGTAGTTCACACCTCCTATGACTACTTAAACTCTGACAAGTGTATGTTTTTGTTTCAGATAGAACAAAGTGGACAATATACAGTAGTTCACACCTCCTATGACTACTTAAACTCTGACAAGTGTATATTTTTGTTTCAGATGGAACAAAGTGGACAATATACAGTAGTTCACACCTCCTATGACTACTTAAATTCTGACAAGTGTATGTTTTTGTTTAAGATGGAACAACGTGGAGAGTATACAGTAGTTCATACCTCCTATGACTACTTAAACTCTGACAAGTGTATGTTTTTGTTTCAGATAGAACAAAGTGGACAATATACAGTAGTTCACACCTCCTATGGCTACTTAAACTCTGACAAGTGTATGTTTTTGTTTAAGATGGAACAACGTGGAGAGTATACAGTAGTTCATACCTCCTATGACTACTTAAACCCTGACAAGTGTATGTTTTTGTTTCAGATAGAACAAAGTGGACAATATATAGTAGTTCACACCTCCTATGATTACTTAAACTCTGACAAGTGTATGTTTTTGTTTAAGATGGAACAACGTGGAGAGTATACAGTAGTTCATACCTCCTATGACTACTTAAACTCTGACAAGTGTATGTTTTTGTTTCAGATAGGACAAAGTGGAAAGTATACAGTAGTTCACACCTCCTATGACTACTTAAACTCTGACAAGTGTATGTTTTTGTTTCAGATAGAACAAAGTGGACAATATACAGTAGTTCATACCTCCTATGACTACTTAAACTCTGACAAGTGTATGTTTTTGTTTCAGATAGAACAAAGTGGAGAGTATACAATAGTCCACACCTCCTATGACTACTTAAACTCTGACAAGTGTATGTTTCTGTTTCAGATAGAACAAAGTGGACAATATACAGTAGTTCATACCTCCTATGACTACTTAAACTCTGACAAGAGTATGTTTTTGTTTCAGATAGAACAAAGTGGAGAGTATATAGTAATTCACACCTCCTATGACTACTTAAACTCTGACAAGTGTATGTTTTTGTTTCAGATAGAACAAAGTGGACAATATACAGTAGTTCATACCTCCTATGAATACTTAAACTCTGACAAGTGTATGTTTTTGTATCAGATAGAACAAAGTGGAGAGTATACAGTAGTTCACACCTCCTATGACTACTTAAACTCTGACAAGTGTATGTTTTTGTTTCAGATAGAACAAAGTGGACAATATACAGTAGTTCACACCTCCTATGACTACTTAAACTCTGACAAGTGTATTTTTTTGTTTAAGATGGAATAACGTGGAGAGTATACAGTAGTTCACACCTCCTATGACTACTTGAACTCTGACAAGTGAATGTTTTTGTTTCAGATAGAACAAAGTGGACAATATACAGTAGTTCACACCTCCTATGACTACTTAAATTCTGACAAGTTTATGTTTTTGTTTAAGATGGAACAACGTGGAGAGTATACAGTAGTTCATACCTCCTATGAATACTTAAACTCTGACAAGTGTATGTTTTTGTTTCAGATAGAACAAAGTGGAGAGTATACAGTAGTTCACACCTCCTATGACTACTTAAACTCTGACAAGTGTATGTTTTTGTTTAAGATAGAACAAAGTGGACAATATACAGTAGTTCACACCTCCTATGACTACTTAAACTCTGACAAGTGTATGTTTTTGTTTCAGATGGAACAAAGTGGACAATATACAGTAGTTCACACCTCCTATGACTACTTAAACTCTGACAAGTGTATGTTTTTGTTTCAGATAGAACAAAGTGGACAATATACAGTAGTTCACACCTCCTATGACTACTTAAACTCTGACAAGTGTATGTTTTTGTTTCAGATAGAACAAAGTGGACAATATACAGTAGTTCACACCTCCTATGAGTACTTAAACTCTGACAAGTGTATGTTTTTGTTTCAGATCGAACAAAGTGGACAATATACAGTAGTTCACACCTCCTATGACTACTTAAACTCTGACAAGTGTATGTTTTTGTTTCAGATGGAACAAAGTGGACAATATACAGTAGTTCACACCTCCTATGACTACTTAAACTCTGACAAGTGTATGTTTTAGTTTCAGATGGAACAAAGTGGACAATATACAGTAGTTCACACCTCCTATGACTACTTAAATTCTGACAAGTGTATGTTTTTGTTTAAGATGGAACAACGTGGAGAGTATACAGTAGTTCATACCTCCTATGACTACTTAAACTCTGACAAGTGTATGTTTTTGTTTCAGATAGAACAAAGTGGAGAGTATACAGTAGTTCACACCTCCTATGACTACTTAAACTCTGACAAGTGTATGTTTTTGTTTCAGATGGAACAAAGTGGACAATATACAGTAGTTCACACCTCCTATGACTACTTAAACTCTGACAAGTGTATGTTTTTGTTTCAGATAGAACAAAGTGGACAATATACAGTAGTTCACACCTCCTATGACTACTTAAACTCTGACAAGTGTATGTTTTTGTTTCAGATAGAACAAAGTGGACAATATACAGTAGTTCACACCTCCTATGACTACTTAAACTCTGACAAGTGTATGTTTTTGTTTCAGATAGAACAAAGTGGACAATATACAGTAGTTCACACCTCCTATGACTACTTAAACTCTGACAAGTGTATGTTTTTGTTTCAGATGGAACAAAGTGGACAATATACAGTAGTTCACACCTCCTATGACTACTTAAACTCTGACAAGTGTATGTTTTTGTTTCAGATAGAACAAAGTGGACAATATACAGTAGTTCACACCTCCTATGACTACTACAACTCTGACAAGTGTATGTTTTTGTTTCAGATGGAACAAAGTGGAGAGTATACAATAGTTCACACCTCCTATGACTACTACAACTCTGACAAGTGTATGTTTTTGTTTCAGATGGAACAAAGTGGAGAGTATACAGTAGTTCACATCTCCCATGGCTACTTAAACTCTGACAAGTGTATGTTTTAGTTTCAGATGGAACAAAGTGGAGAGTATACAGTAGTTCATTCCTCCTATGACTACTTAAACTCTGACAAGTGTATGTTTTTGTTTCAGATAGAACAAAGTGGAGAGTATACAATAGTTCACACCTCCTATGACTACTTGAACTCTGACAACAAATGTATTTTTATGAATACTACCAATGGAATTATGGATTTTACTTTTATTCCTAAAACAGGGTAATTTGTTCTCCATTTATTTATTTATATATACAACAAGCTCTATTAAACATCAAACTCTAGTCTATATGATATTTTCTCATCATGAGTGTTGTTCCAATAGTTAAATACAGAAGCAACATGTATGTACACAAGTAATTTTGGGTGCACTGAGCTTAGTTTAATTGACATTTCAGTTGTCTGAGTGTATGTGGTCTTAGTATGTTCATAGATGAAATACGTACAAATATTTCAGTCCCACGCATTTTACGTTTGTATTCTTTTTTTTATTTATTTAATTAAGACATTGAAGGTAAAAATTAGCATCTTTATGGCCATAATTTTAACTTTTTTTCCGTTTTTCAAGTGCCAATTATGTATCAATGGTGTTTATAATATATTATCATTTCTGTAAATGTTTTACTAGATTTCTTGCAATACTTTTCTTGCCACATTTTCTTTTTGCTGGAATACAATTTTTAGGTGTAAGTATTTATTGGAACAATATCCAAACAATAATTATCTATTTCATACAGTACATCCTAACACAATTTATTATTGTGTAATTTATTTCTTCATTCAAATGTAAGAAATAAATTGACAAATACGTTTCAAGTAACACTATTCTGTTAACTAACACTTATAAAGTATAAAACCAGGTTGACATAAAAACAATAAATTATTAGAAGGAAGAAATAAATAGGGCCTCCAAGGTTAAATGCCAGTTTGGGGGGTCCATAAAATATTTAAAATTATATTTAGTTGAATTTAGCCACAAGATATACATTTTGTGATGATTGCTTGTATAATACTGTATCATGAATGAATATGCTTGAAAATGATGTCGTATTTCGTTAAGGTAAGGGGTTTTAAAAACTTTCAAAAAAAACTTACATTTTCTTATCTTGATAACTATTTCTGACACATATTACCTATACAGAAATAGTTATCAATATGTGTTTCATGCAAAAAAATAAACAAAATGCAAATTATTTGAATTTTATTTGTCAGATTACCGATTCTAAATCTAATGTAAAATAGTTTTAAAAAGATATTGGTATTGTATATTTATTAAATAATAAACCTTAACTTTTAACAATGTATTATTGCATTCTTATCTTTGACAGACGAATTTTGCAAAACAATTACTTATGGTATGTCATTATATTTATTTGAGTTTCATTCCGTTAAGCTGTAAAGTAAAACCTGTTAAACAAAAGTACAATTGTTATTAAAACATATATGACATTATATCGTCTGTGTAAGGTAAAATTACATTTAAGAATTTGAAAATGTATAAACTGAGTATAAATGTATAACATAAAATGTCAGCATTGATTAAAAAAATCAGTATTTGATATGTATACACTAAAATGATTTAAAATCATTACTGTATAAATACATGGTATTTTTAGATAGTGCAATTAATTGTTTCAACTGTTACACTTAACACAGTTTATTACTAATTTATAGGAATACGATGGCGAAATTGTCTTGGAGAGTGGAAGTAGACAATGATGGTGTTATAAAAGGCAAACGTAAGATATTTTAATGCATGATAGTACATATTATATTTGTAAAAACAGTAACCCATACTACTACCAGACACCCGATTTGGCTTACCTTTATAGAACTTAAATTTCTTTCGCTTAAGAACGTGTCCTCTTAGTCTGGTTTGGATTGAAAAATTTAATTTTACAAAACTTCAAGGACGATTTATATTTTACATATTTTTATTACTATTATTTTATTTTTATAAGTATTATCTGAAGTTTTTCTTCATTTCAATATTCATGGCTTTAAAAAGCGGTTGATTTTGTTTTTTGGTTAAAGGCAAGGATCTGATTGTATGAATTAAAAATGGCTTTGTCATTATTTAAATGTTTTCTGAATGAAGTTTTTTAAATAAATGCATTTAGTTCTAGGCAATGGAATATAATTTTACCTTTGTTCAATATATATGATTCAATACTGTATGCATGTGCTTTAATCATATTGTTTTAAATCTTTTATTATTTAATTTAATAGTTTCACCTACGTATGGTGCCGCAGATTTAACAATTGTTAAATATTTATTTTGTTAAGTTTGTAATTGCTTTCAGTGTAATTTCTTGTTGTATCTTTAACAGAGACGTAATACTATTTCTCTAGCCCCATACATTTGAATAGTAATTACATTATTTATTAATAATGGTTTTGCATGAATATTATTTTATAAATATTATGATGTAACTAACCATGCACGTGCCTTGATTTAGTTATCAATTGTTAGATTATATTTTGACAAAATCCAAACTAATAAAATCTAAGTTATAGTTAAGTGTGTACCGGGTCTTTAGACCGGTACATTTCTTTTTTTCATCGTAGTCTGCCGGGCTGCCTGAGATTCGCTCGTGTCCTGCGTTTTGCGTACCGTGGTGGCCGTTGGCTCGGATTCCGTTCGTTCCGTGTTCCAGCAGGTTGTCAGGTTCGGCTGTTTGTCTTGTGCTGCCTGCAGAAATAGACATGCGAGGCTAATTCACCTAAAACTCCAGGGTCCTTGAGTAGGACGTTTCAACCCTCAGCCGGTCGTCCGGGCAAAGTTCTACCTACCACACTGCGAGCCTGGCCTGGGGACCATGTGATTGAGCAAGTTTGCCCCGTGCTGCCCTCTCTACTTCTTTGGGTAGAAGACTTCTGTCCTCAGGTCAGTGCGTTCCAGCTTATTTTCCCGGCGGCTGAGCTGGGGGGGGGGGTTTAATTTAAAAAGAAAAAAAGGGTGCAAAATGAAAGAAGAAAAAAAAAAACATGTTTGTGGAACTTTATGTGGCCTAGGCCAAAACTTCTAAACTTGGACAGTGATTTTATACCACACCGATTGGGGACTTATGTATTTTTTTTTTTACTAAAGAAAAAATAAACTTTTAAAATACAAAAAGAACTTAGTGTTAATATTTATTGTTATTTATTTTTAATTAGTTTATTTTCTTGTTACATTTGTTTAGATTTTTATATTTGTCAGGTCCTCATTGTTAAATCATGTTATTATTTATTTATATGTTTAGGCCTAGTTATTGTTATTTATTTTTTTGTTAAGTGTATTAGGGGTGTTTGGAAGTGAGTTTTTACTCGAACGGTACCGTGTTATATTTTCTTTTAAATTGTTTATTTTTTAAACTCACCAAAAGGGGATTATTGTGCTTTTGCTTAACTTCTAATTCGGAGCTGCCCAGGGATTCCGGCTTACTCCCTGGCCCGATGGAATTATGGGATTTGGGCTAAATTGCCGGTTTAATTGTTGTTTGCCAGAAGTTTTCTAAATTTTCACTTTTATTTGGGGCTTAAAATTTGCTTACGTTTGGGGTGTCTCTGGCTAGGCTGCAGATAGGCCATACACCATGTAGTTGTTAATTTTGGTTTTTGTAGAGTTTGTGGTTTTTGTAGCTTTGGTGAATCTTGTTAATTTTAGTGTTTATTGTTATTTATTTAATTGCGTCTATTTATTGTGGCCTTCTGCCAAGTTTTGATTATTTGTTGGTTTAATTGGAAATAAATTAGTTTTGCTCAGCTGCCGAGTATTATTTTGACCCTCCAACTGCCACCCGTGATCCCATCGCTCGACTTGTTTTGAGCCATCCCCCGGTTGGCACGCTTACCAGCTTTGGTGGGGGGATGGGTCTCAAGTGATTAAAATTTAGTTTACATTTCTTATTTAAATTAACTATCATTGATCGTACATGTATTTATACTAACAAAAAAATATTTATATCAATAATAATATGTGCTGTAAAAGGTTTAACAAGCACACAAAAACATAAACTTAGATTACATAATGTTGATATGAAAACAAAATAAGAATATTTTTTATTTTTATTTTATTTTTATTTCCAACGACAGTGTCATTTATAATTGTGTGGATACATATAAAAACAATAACTTACAATAAACATACGAGTGCAATAGATACATTATATAACAGATTAATACATATAATATAGTATAAATTAATAGATACAAAATTCAATAATAATACAAAACATGCAGACATCTACAGATAATGAACTTGATAAGCATTACAGGTGTATAGAGAAGGTGGAGTAGAAATGGGGATCAGAGGAACCAATTATTTGTGTGGTTGGGTAAGGAAGACGGAGAAGATTTAAAAGGAAAAGAGTGGATTTATTTACTGTCGAAGTAGACAAGGTTGAAGAGTGAATAGTTTTTCCTGAATGATCCAAGAGAATCGTGGGAAAAGTCCACATTGCAGGTTACAAAATTGCCCATCTCTTGTATTCTACTCATTGGGGCATTTTTGAGGTAGTTTGTTCTATGGTCTTGATGGGCAAATATATTATGCGATCTTGTTCTGACAGGAGTCCTCAGGTTGACTTTTACCAATAATTCTGGGTAATCGACATTTCCTCTAATGAGTTTGAATAGAAATACCATGTAAACAACGTGTCGACGAAGTTGAAGAGGGTGAAGGTTGAACATCTGCACTAAAAGATCGGGCTGAAGTAGTTGGCCAGTTTTGAAGTACAGTTGTAAAACAAATCTCCTTTGAATTTCCTGTAAGTGGGTCGACAGGTAGAGCTGATGAAGCGTTCACACAACACAGGCATATTCAAGAAGCTGTTGAATAAGAGCCTTGTAGAGAAACACCAAGGATGCCGCTGATAAGGATCTTGATACAGCAAACCCAGAAGTCTTGAAGCGCGGGAGCAGATGTTATCAATGTGTTGGTTGGGCGTTAAGGTTGAGCTGACCACACCCCAAGATCTTTGATAACTTCACAGCGTCTCATCTCTGCTCCATCAGTCCTGTAGGCGATCAATAATGTACTGCAGCTTCTTGATTAAGTGACGACCTTGCATTTTGAAACGTTTAAGAGCATAGCATTAGAGGAACACCATTTAGTGATGTTATCAAGTGAGAGTTGCAGGCGTCCAACGGAGCAGTCGTCTTCTATTTAGATAAATAGTTTAATATCATCAGCAAAGCAGAGAAATTTGGAATGTATGTCTCCTTTGATATCCTGGAGAAAAAGGTTGAATAAATAAGGCCCCAGAATGGAACCTTGCGGAACTCCTGACTGCACTGTGAATGGATCGGAAAGTGCCCTCCCATATGCTACCGACGATGTTCTGACTGTTAGATATGATTTAAACAGATGTTAACATAAAAACATAAGATAAATGAAACATAAGTATTCTAACCACACTAACTGTAGATCATCTCACTGCTGAGCTGGGCTAATCCATAATATTGAATCATACTCTAATCCATAGTTCTACATGGTTTTTAAACGTTTCCCAATTTGCCAATTATTATTTGCAAGTCTTTTTTTTATTTCTGGTTCATCAAAAGACCTAACCGTTTGCAGTTCTGACGGCCAATCTTCATAAAACTCTTTCACATAAGTTTGGTGACTTGTATTGTCCTCGTTATAATCTTCACGTTTACGCATTTAACATACTATGCTTTATATAATAAAATCACACGATATTTTATATGATAATTATATTACTAGCAAATATCAAGTAAATTACTCTTATTTTTTATTAGGAATTATAAAGCACCTTTCACAATAAGAGTAACTTGTATTATTTATTTCAGCTGCTGAAAACGATGCACCTGAACACAACTGGAAGTGGTACACAATTTCCAACAGCAACGGACTTATGGTATGCTATATATGCAGTGACAGGCAAGGTATGTGAGTTAAAATACACAACTCCTTAATGTTTGTAGCTTTTATTTACAACTTTCCACTCAATGAATCAAATGTTTGTTAAAATTTCTTATGTAACTGAGTTATAAATGTTTATACTTATTATACTTAATAGGATCATTTTTAAAACGTTGGTGGGCTAAATAAATTATTTGTTACATTATAAATAACACTTATGAGCAACAATAACAGATATATTTTCTAATACGAAGGGAAATTGTAGACCTATAAAAGTTGTAACTTAATTTCAAAATGCATTATGAAGGTAGTTTAAAAAAAATTTTTCAAGAGCATATTATGGAGATTATATCAAAATCTGTAACTTTTAACTTTCTTACGCAGTTTACTCTCGATAGAAGGTATTTTCTGCAGACCTAATCTTGTAGTTTTATTTTATTTTCAAAGCATTAGTTATACTAAACTATGTTTTATTTTGTCTAATAAATGTATTTATATCAATTAAATAAAACGAATACTCACATATAATGGCCTAGGGATATCTTGAGCCGTGGCTTACGTCACAGTCAGTGTTGGGGGAAGGTGGATGTCTACCAATAAGAAACGTTTAGCGTGATACTAGCATTGCTGTTAACATTATCTCACCACACCCATAAGTTACCTTTTTTATAACACAACCCCATCTGATTACTAACTGATATTTACTTATAATCATATTACTTAGTATTATAATGTGTTATCATGTTGTAGATATAGGCCATTATTTTCTTAGTCTAATCTTTAGTGAGAAAATAAAATCATATGGAATACCAAATAATTAAACACTAATAAATTTATACAATGTAGGTTATGTTAGTAAATAAGTACTGTACAAGTTTTGATTGTATGCAGTTCGTACTTTAATTTTATAATAAGAAATATATACTCGTGAATACCTTTTTGAACAATATTCGAGTGAATCTAATTATAGATAGACATCTTTTAAAATTAAATTATTATTTAAATTATAATATCTGTGGCTATATTATTAAATACAACAACTAATAATATAAACAAAATTGCACTTACAAACACTTTCGATACAAAAAGAAGGCAGCGACACTCCACTTTTCAAACAGCTGGTCAGCCAGGGTAGCCAATGTCTGCATGTTAGGCTAGAATAAAGTTACGCATGCGTATGCGGTACACTTCCCCTCGGCTAACCACCAAACATTTGAAAATTAACGGTTTCGACAGCTCAAGATATTCCGTGGCTACTGTAATTTAAGAGAGAGGTGTAATAAGTCCTCTTCACAGCATGTGTCTAAGACAAAGGATTTTAAGAATAAATAATAATTGTTTATTGATATGTAGGACAATACTAAACCACCACCATGTACTAGACTCGTATTTGTGGTACCTAATTACGATATTGACTGCCAAAACTATACATTACTAAGGTCCTTTAAATAGATTTCTTCCAAGGATTAAATTTCGTGTTGTTTTAACTTTAACTTCAGCCCTTTTTTTCATTTCATTCAATTTAATGTTCGCTGAATATGGACATTTATTAAATACTTTTGCATCTGTAAAACTATGTGTGATGACGTGTACAGTACCAGATGTGATCTGGTATTGTTTGAGTGAATCCCCACTTCCTTGAAATAAACAGTCTAAGATTTCTCTTTTATGAAAATTTGACATTGTAAAATAAAAATAAATTTTATATTAAAGTATACCAATATTTTGCAAAATATTTCTTCAGTGACTAATAGCCAACAGTCTAACTGTCTATCTGTACTGGAACTAGTCAACTACTAACTAATTAACTTATATATAATTATTTTTGATAGCTTACATACATATAACTTTTTTCAGGATCCTTGGAGCCTCCACTTCTAGATATTATGGTAGCGAACAACAAGAAAAATGTATCTGTGAAGTCAGTCATTAGAACTTTCTATAACCTGATAGGGGGATGGGGCATTAAGTTTAAATACAACTATGAAACAGAATGCTTTTAAGTAAATAGTAAATCAACACAAGCATTGTTAATAATTAATTAAATATTGTTTTTCTTTCTATCATTGTTATAAATTTATGTAGGTATTGTAATAAACATACACAGGGTGGA
>JAQJVL010000008.1:7933431-7965643 GCA_035578905.1 Stictocephala bisonia
TTTCCAAAAAAGGTTTTTAAGAATCAATAATAATTGTTTATTGATATATAGGTCAATACTAAACCACCACCGTGTACTAGACTCGTAATCGTGGTACCTAATTACGATATTGACTGCCAAAACTGTACATTACTAAACCACCACCATGTACTAGACTCGTAATCGTGGTACCTAATTACGATATTGACTGCCAAAACTGTACATTACTAAACCACCACCATGTACTAGACTCGTAATCGTGGTACCTAATTACGATGTTGACTGCCAAAACTGTACATTACTAAACCACCACCATGTACTAGACTCGTAATCGTGGTACCTAATTACGATGTTGACTGCCAAAACTGTACATTACTAAACCACCACCATGTACTAGACTCGTAATCGTGGTACCTAATTACGATGTTGACTGCCAAAACTGTACATTACTAAACCACCACCATGTACTAGACTCGTAATCGTGGTACCTAATTACGATGTTGACTGCCAAAACTGTACATTACTAAACCACCACCATGTACTAGACTCGTAATCGTGGTACCTAATTACGATATTGACTGCCAAAACTGTACATTACTAAACCACCACCATGTACTAGACTCGTAATCGTGGTACCTAATTACGATATTGACTGCCAAAACTGTACATTACTAAGCCACCACCATGTACTAGACTCGTAATCGTGGTACCTAATTACGATATTGACTGCCAAAACTGTACATTACTAAGCCACCACCATGTACTAGACTCGTAATCGTGGTACCTAATTACGATATTGACTGCCAAAACTGTACATTACTAAGCCACCACCATGTACTAGACTCGTAATCGTGGTACCTAATTACGATATTGACTGCCAAAACTGTACATTACTAAACCACCACCATGTACTAGACTCGTAATCGTGGTACCTAATTACGATATTGACTGCCAAAACTGTACATTACTAAACCACCACCATGTACTAGACTCGTAATCGTGGTACCTAATTACGATATTGACTGCCAAAACTGTACATTACTAAACCACCACCATGTACTAGACTCGTAATCGTGGTACCTAATTACGATATTGACTGCCAAAACTGTACATTACTAAACCACCACCGTGTACTAGACTCGTAATCGTGGTACCTAATTACGATATTGACTGCCAAAACTGTACATTACTAAACCACCACCATGTACTAGACTCGTAATCGTGGTACCTAATTACGATGTTGACTGCCAAAACTGTACATTACTGAGATCCTGTAAATAGATTTCTTCTAAGGATTAAATTTTGTTTAGTTTTAACTTTTACTTCAGCCTGTTTTTATTTCATTCAATTTAATGTTAATCTGGACATTCATAAATAATTTGCATCTGTAAAAGTTTATGTGTGTTGAGGTTTATAATAACAGATGTGATCTGGTAATGTTAGAGTAAATACCCCCCTTGAAGTGATCAGTCTAAGATTTCTCTTTTATGAAAATTTGACATTGTAACATAAAAATAAATTATATATTAAAGTGTACCAATATTTTCAAAATATTTCTTCAGCTAACTAATAGCCAACAGTCCAACTGTCTATCTGTATTGGAACTAGTCAACTGCTAACTAATTAAGTTATATATATCATTATTTTTTATAATTTATACACATATGTCTTTTTCAGGATCCTTAGAGCCTCCACTTCTAGATATTATGGTAGCGAACAACAAGAAAAATGTATCTGTGAAGTCAGTCATTAGAACTTTCTATAACCTGATAGGGGGATGGGGCATTAAGTTTAAATACAACTACGAAACAGAATGCTTTTAAGTAAATAGTAAATCAACACAAGCATTGTTAATAATTAATTAAATATTGTTTTTCTTTCTATCATTGTTATAAATTTATGTAGGTATTGTAATAAACATACACAGGGTGGAAAAATATAAAAATGCTTTCACAAGAACGTTATTTTTTTACGTAGATAATTTTATATTTAAATTTTTATATATTTGTGTTCCATAAATTATAATTTTTTTATCAGAATAATTTGCTTAAACCTGTTTAATCGCAGAGAAATAATATTGCTCAAATTAGTTACTTTGAAATTCAAATAACTGCTACTCTGGAAAAGATAAACCTTTCGTAGTCCGGTTTGCGACAGTTAATTTCTCTTGAATAGAACTTTCATTTGATACCAAACCCGACCTGGGCTTACGTTGAAGGTTTTCGTCCAACTCTTCGTGGGCCGTTCCCCTGAAAAGATTAAATGTCCCTGATGGCGTCAAAAAGTATGTTCTTTGTAACCATGGTCATGTAGAAGATTTCACTTTTACAAGTGAAGTCATACAAAAGTCGTGAAAGCGTATCCATTTTTGTCCCACCCTGTATATTGTAAGGTACAAAAACTGTAAAAATTAAAAAAGGAAATAAATTTCAACAAGCTTTTAATCAAATTATAATGAATCAAATCAGTTGATGTGAGAATAAAAACTTCTGGAATTGGAAAGGAGGTGGTTGTATATCTTGTAATACTATAACATCAATTAAATCAAAATTTATCTCTAATTAATTTGTTGAATAAGTTTGTTAATTTTTACAATTATACTCTTTCTATTAGTTTTCCTTTTTATTTATATTAACTACCAACTAAACCTAAATGTACGGTAACTTACTTCATTTCAGACTCAAGAAATGTTAAGATAAACTCAAAAGTTAAAATTATGGTACATTAATAGTTATGGTTTTTATTGTATTAATTATGTTTCTTCTGTTTTAAATAAATGATTTGTGTTGATAAAACTGAAGGTGACTTACATAAATAACAAATCTCCCAAATGTTACGGTCTTCCTCTATAATTGTATAGTTTAAAGCTTCTCCAGAAATTTTCTTTATGACAACATATGATTATTATTATTAAACGTAGCCTAATCTTCGTCAATGGTCATATGGTCATATTAATTTTAGGTTTTATTACGTACTCTCAGCGCATAAATTATGTCCACTCGAGTTTGAAGGGTTTTTTCTAAGGAACTAAGAGGCAAATGAAAACTTAAATCCTACCATTATTTTCCTCGTTTAATTGTACATTATGACATATGAATTTAAACATGTTATTATAAGTTATAATAATTGCTATCTTAGTGGAACAAAAAAGTACCGGAATTTTAACTGTACATCAAATTTACACCGTTATTACTCGAAACCCCACTCATATAGCGCATTTATATTTTTATACATTGTTTATATGAATGTTTCCTATATAGGTTTTATAAATTATCAATTCCCAAAATATTGTTTTCTTGGCTTCTAGAGGTCATAAAATTATATACTTGTTCTTGTTATGATTCTCATTACATATGTATAGTTATGGTACATTACTTTCATATTTTTAAGTAAATGGAGTTTAAAACAATTTTATATAGATTTAAATCAATTTAAATTTATCAATTTAAAATTATTTTAAATTTATTTAAATCGCATTTACTTACACATATGAAAATGATGTATCGTAACTATATATGTAATAAGAACAACAAGGCAAAATAATTAATTGTACGACCTCTAATAGTCAAGGAAACTATTTTTATGTAATTGCTAAGAACCTTTTATTTTGAAAACATAAAATTATAAAGTTTATAGGAACCATTCCTATTTACCACGTATTAAAATATAAATAAATGCGCTACATGAACGGGGTTTTTGGTAATAAAGGTGTAAATTTTATATACAGTGAATACTAATTTAAATTTCGGTAATTTTATGTTCCGACTAAAATAAAATTGATTAGAACTTATTATAAAATTTTATAATTCATACTTCATAACGCACAGTTAAACAAGGAGAACAATGGTATGGTTGAAGTGTTCATATGCCTCTTAGTTCCTTAGAAAACAACCTTCAATATTTTCTATTTATGCGCCAACAGTTGTCACAAATTACATTTCTTATCCTGAGAAAATTTATTCTAGAGTCATTAGAAAGATAAAAAAAAAAAAACATTCATAAGGATAAAATTGTAGTGGTCTATCAATGGATTATTGTATTATGGAACAAGGCTGGTTGTTCCTCAAACACTCTGAAGATTTGTGTTGAGTATTCTACATGAAACTCATTTGGCTAGTTCTAAAATAAACTCAATCGAGGACCAGTTCTAGTACTGGCCATAAATGTATTCTAATATAAAAAAATCTAGTCCTATCTTGTGCAGTATGCAAGAAGTACAGTTGATAAAAAAAAAACGAGCCCTTATTAAGTCATGACATTCCATCTTTACCCTTTAACAAAATAACTGCAGATATCGCAGAATTTTAATCCAAAACTACTTTGTTGTAGTTGATTTGGTGCAGGTATATGAAATCCCCAACAAAACACCAACGAAACAAGCTCTAATATTATTAAAAAGCTCAAGGATATCTTCAGTCGATTTGGAATACCTGAGACCATGGCTGCAGATATTATGCCATGAGTTGGCATATTATTGGAATACCTGAGACCAATTTGCCATGGATTGGAATTTTCAGATTAAAACCACAAGTCCTTATCATTCTATATCAAATGGTTTGGTTGAAAAGCTGTTGGAACTACAAAGAACATGCTAAAGAAGTCAAAAGAAAGCAGACAAGATTTTGAACTTTACTTGCTTAACTATAGGAATACTCTAGTAGCTGGCTTGGCGTTTTCACCCTCTCAGATTCTTAACAGCCGTCGTATTAGATCAAATATACCAATTAAAAGTGGTAAAATGAAACCAAGGCTAATTCCAAGAGAGGTACACACTGAAATGTAAAGTCATCAAGACACTAAAAAACTTTACTGTCATAACTAGAATCTACAGTTTCCGGTGACAACCACGTCAAGGTACTATCTACAATATTTACAAGATGACCAGACGTTTCGCCCATACTGTGATGTGGCATCCTCAGTGGTTTCTCTGGTCTCAGTCTCAGAGAAACCACTGAGGATGCCACATCACAGTATGGGCGAAACGTCTGGTCATCTTGTAAATATTGTAGATAATACCTTGACGTGGTTGTCACCGGAAACTGTAGATTGTAGTTAAGAAGAACAATACTTTGTTGGAGAGGAAGTATTAGTACAAAATATGTTTTCTAGACTATAGGAATGGGGAAGGTTGCTCAAATAACTGCCTCTGCCAAGGTCATACCTTGTCCAGATGAAAAATGGAGCGGAACAGTGAGGGACCGCAGTTCACTTAAGAAAGCTGAAATAAATTTTAAGGAGGGAGATTTTAGTAATAATAATTACAATCATATTTTTGTTGTCATTTTTGTTGTTATAGTTACAATATTTATTATAATCAGTTGTTATATTGAAGAGTCAATAAAAATGGCTGGTTTTATTTGATTACATTACTATTTAAACAATGACAAACACTTCACTTCGAAAATGAAATTAATTAAACTTTCAGTAATATCTTATTTATGGTTTATATAATGTGCACTATGTAAGTGTACACCTATCTATATAGTGAATAGGAATCCACCCGCTCGGACATATAGTGAAGAGTAATTCACCCGCTTGCCCATATAGTGCACAGGAATTCGTCCGCTTGCCCATATAGTGCATAGGAATTCGTCCGCTCGCCCATATAGTGCAGAGGAATTCACCCAGCTTGATATGATTACTTTATATTCTTATACTTATGTAACATTTAATCGTTTAGTTTAGCCATATGTGCAAATTAAATCATGATAAAGTGGTAAAATCATGATAGTTCAGAGGTATTTCCCACCCACCTGCCCTCCCATACACGTTCAAGGGAGTTTTTCTTACATAGTAGACTATGTGTCCAATTTAAGGTTCAAATCCAAGGTTATATATGTATATGACAATGTTTTTAACATCTCGTAAGAATTTTTTTTTTCAGTACAGTTAAGTTTTTACTAATATTAATATTTTATTGCCATATTGTTTTGTTATATTTTGGTTTTTCAAAAGCCAGTATTTTGTCTTTAATCCTTATCAAATTACCACTTCTTGTACAGTTTACATAAATTTATTCACTACATTATTTATGCTTAAAGCAAATTTGTTTTAATTTATATATTTATAAAAAGTAATCATTTGGAAAGGGTATATCTTTAATGTATGCAATTAAAATTTCTTCTTTTGCCAAGTCGCTTACAATCATCTGGAGTAAATATATTCTGAGAATGTTTTACGATGATTTCATTTATTGAAGTGTCATGGCAAATATAACTAACATAGATAAGTACTATTAAACATTTAACTTGTTACAAATATTGTCATACAGAGTTATTGATTACCTGTTTCCTTAAACCAGTACATTAACCACTCCTCAAAGTCTGGCAACAATGGCACTTATTAGAAAATAATTATTTTTTTATTACATTTGAAGATAATTTCAAAGATCGAATAAAGGTGATGCTAACATTCATCTACAAAATGTATTGTTTAGATTAGAATAACACAAAAAAATAGTATCCTAGATTATATTCAGAATGTTATTCTACAATAAAAACTATTGAGTTATATTTTCCTTTAGTAGGCCTAACAGATGTTTTGTTAATACACGTTCTTTACAGTATTCATTCATAATCCTTGAATTATTTCTATAAATTATACAATCACATAACTGAATAAGTTGTTTTAATGTACAACAGCAAAAACTATTTTTATTATTTTTGGGAACGTTTTATCTTCAACCCAAAACCACTGACAATCAATAACCAGAGTTATCTTTTTTTAGATAGCCTTAACCTCTGCCTTTAGCCCTTACTTTATGTGATCCAAATTAAAAACTTGCATTCTACAGTTGAGACATCTACTGGACTTGTACTAAAAAGGTAAAATTAATCTGTTAGTTTATTAATGACTTTAGCGTTATGTTTATGCAGTCGATTAGTGATAATTGTGATATAATGCAATCATCGCTAATCAATGATTTCATTATCAAATACGGACTTGTTGTCTATTTGAAAATATTAAATACGTCATAACAATTTAATTTTCCAAGTATTTATGGGGTTCCAAGTATAAATGATCACCAATTAGACTTAAACATTTTTAAATTTTCTTCGTTGTGATTTTCATTAACTTGGGTAATCAACATTTTATTTCAACTACAACTGGGTAGTTTTGTTTATCTTTCATAACATGGGATACTTCTAGAGAGTGATTGTTTGGAAGCTGCTGTTATTTTCTTGCTCCCTTAGTAAAGAGTCCTTGCGTCGAACGTCCGGAGGAGCTACGTTACACAGAACCGGAATCCAAAGAAAGAGGGACGTGGGCATAAGTTCCACTTACTATTAGACGTATGGCCCTATTTAGTTGGATATCAGCCTCTCGTGTAGAAATTTGCCAAACTGCGGTTTGAAATAAGCAGCTTAGCTAAAAGCAGTTGCAATCACAAAGCTTCTTAATTAAGCTGCTTATTAAAAGGAGTTTTGCTCATCTACAACACACGTATTGGTACGTTGTCTCTGTATGCCGTTGTTGCCTGAATATAGCTTAGCCAGCTTTAAACTTGTATTTTAGTTGAATCATCAAACAGAACAGTTATACACATACATATCAAACAGTTACAGCGAATCTACAAAGTCAAGGCTATACAATTATTTGAAAGGTGATTAAAAAAATAATCAAAAATAAACTGTTGATTCAGAAACCGCAACTTTTCCTACTGCTGTAACAAGGTAAAAATAAAAATCATAACGTACATAAAATCAATATTTATTGTGTACTTGCAGTACTCATGCACTTCAACATCCTAAACTTTGAGGCTATTAATATCACTTACACGCAGTGACTGATATGTCTGACACTCTGTGAAACATCTAAATTTAACACCTCGATATAGGCTACTTATTTAGTCTGCTCCACATTGATGGCAACAATTTAGCGGTCACCATATCGGTAATAAGAGGGTTGAGCATAGAACCTATCGCCTAAAATTTCCTCAACACTTTGTCCCCAAGTAGCTAAGTTAGTAAACAAAGTATGAATGTTTCGTTTAATTATTGTTTCAATCTGTCTTTAACTTTATCTCTAAATGTTTATATCCTAAAGACATTAGAAACATCTCTTTTTGGAAACGGTTCTATCTTCCATAGAATTTAAAACTCGTGAGTTGATGTTAGCAGACTTTGTAGAAACTATGTTGCTAAACGCAGAATGCAGTAACAACGTGAGAGATGTCGATTTAAAGGTAATACCCCCTCCCCAAAAACACAACTTTGACTGTGCAAATATTATTTAGTTTTTCTGCAAGCTCCAATGCCTAACTGTTGGTTTTTACGTTTATATATGTGTCAGATCAAAGACCGGTGTATAACTTTTTTATACAGACAACCTTGACCGAAGCCGTTGAACCTGTCGACCAGGCTGGAGAGTACGGTATTCTCTCTACCCAGTGCTCACTGGAGCGGGACACACGTACCTACCTACCTACTGGCGCTTCAGGATTCTGACCACGGTAAATTATTGATTAGGATCATATCAAACCATAACATCATATAAAATCTAATCTATAAAATATAAAATTATATAAATATGTCTGGACATAAACAATGTTATATGTATTCCATATTCTCTAATTAATATTTAATTTCATTCAGTAGGCCTAATATGTTATATTTTGTTTGTGTTGGTAAATTAAATAGCAGAGAAATATGTACTAATGAATTTTATGAAACTAACACAAAAAGTAGCATTGCAAGTTTTCTAGACTTGACGTTGATTGAAGTCATATATCATGACGAAAAATTAAACAAAGAAAACAATTATGTAATTAGATTTTTCATAGACCTCATAGTCTTTTACCTAACAACCTCAAAATTCGGGCACACATAATGTCAGTGATTACAGTAGATATAATAATGGTTGAATTGCTTATCTGTGAAATACCACTGACCTAGTGACTGACCAAAATTCTTCAAAGTGCTTTGAAGATAAAACTTTATGCAAATATTCTTAATGTGCTATAAATGTGTGCTAAGACAGGACTTGTCTTTCGAAGAGCTAAAGTAACGTACATCATAAATATCCTGATACGAAACGATCAAAATACATTTGTTGTCTTAACTTTCTATTTATTTATGGATTCATTCTTAAATTTTGTGTACAGGTACATTTATATGTGGAATATTTATTTTATAGAAAACTTGAACCAAGGTCGTGTGATGAGTGATCGAAACGGTTAAACGCCTTTCTTCTCTGCTTTTCTTTGTAATTAATCGTTAATCGGACACTAGAGAACACCCCTGCACGCTTCGGTTGTCAACACGACACTCGTCGCACTCGACATATCTTGGCCTTCGGCTTCGACTTCCTTGTTTACCTTATAAAAAAAAAAAGAATCGTTCATCAGAAATCAAAACTGCACATTTATTTTTTGGCATAAGTTTTTGAAACTTCCATTAAACGGATGAAGGTGTTATACTAGGTTCTCATAATACGGACATTGTGGTTGCTCAATGGTTGCCATCTACTATAATTTTCGTATTTTTTTTAGCCATATTTAGGTGTTTTTTATGTATGATACAGTCGGACGAGAAAAAAATTATTACCTTTCTTATTGAATTCTAGAGAAAGAAACTGGTTGTCTATTATATACCTTCCGTCTCTGTTTTTCTTTTTAGTTAGGTTCTTTTTAACCTCACGTGCTAAGGTTAAAAAGGTTTCTATATTTTTTTACCTTTTCATTCTTTGTTTGTTTATTTACAATATTGTTGTTGTAAAATATAATTTATTTACAATATTTAAAACTAAATAGTCCAAGGGCGGCTTCTCCATGCTGCTGATTTTCCCGACACACATCAAACCTTCAGCCTCGGCATGGGATTTTTTTACTACGAATTGGTCATATTAAAGTGTTGCACACCATACACATACAGTGGTACTGACCCCACCCGCCCACCCATACACGTACAGTGGTACCACCCGCCCACCCGCCTATAAACATACAGTGGTACTCACTGTAACTTTTATTACTGTATACTGTGATTAACGTAAAATCACAATATAAACTTTATTTACGATATAAAATCAAAATAAATATCTTTATTGTTGTTGACAATATAATTGCACAACAAACGTCATTACATTAAATTGAAATAAATAAGCTTATAAATAATCCATTTATTAATTTAAAATTAGTGATTCATTAAACTGGTGACCAAACTACATAATGTCATTGTAATATTCTTTTTCAATGAGAAGTGCCTCGAGATTATTTTTAAATGTAGGTAAATTAGGTTCACCTTTTAATCTTGTTGGCAGTTATTAAAATAATTTTATGCATGAATAGTAAACCTGTTTCTCAAAATAAGAAGATGAATGGCCAGGAATAGCTAATGAGTATGACTGTGTACTCCTAAGCATATGGTTAGTTGGTGCGTGCGTGTGTGCGCGCGCGCGCGTGTGTGTGCGTGTGTGTGTAAATGCTAGCAAAAGTTAAGAGATCGTTCGCTCTAAAGATACCTCTGCAATTACACTCAGAATTATTCTTATTGCTTTCTCCTGAATTACAAACAATGTCTTTGTGTGAGAACTTTTATAGCCAATTTTGGTACCATAGGACATGTGAGGTATGACACAACCATGATAAGCAAGCAGCAGCATTCTACTATTGTATTAAAAAGATAGTCTGCGAAGGGAAATAGACAACTTTTAAAAATTTGTTTTCCCTTTTAATAATTGCTCCTTGAATTTAAGTTTATCTCGAAAAAACTACCCCAAAAAAATTGGCCTAGCACTGGATTCAATGAAAGGTTTCCTTGTATCTCATTGCACTGCCGTTTCAAAATTGTCTGTACGGCGGCGTGTTCCTACTAACCATATTAAAAACAACTATTACGATAGTAAAAACAGTAAAAACAGTGCGAAAAAAACTTGGATTTCTTTAAAAACTTCTAAATTAGCATATTCGGTTATTGGGAAAAAGTTTTGGGGGATATTGTATGCGATAGGGGTTATTGCTTGGCCCCTTTTAAATTTTGGGCAGGGCCCGTCTCCCTCAATGTTTCCATGACTTTAGACACTACTTGAGAAGAAAAACAGCAATATTATTGCATGAAATTTTTAAAAAGTGACAGATCGATATGTGGAATAATGATCCCGACAGCGTTACCAGGTTAAATCCAAACTTTGTCTTGAACCTAGATTTGCTTATCAAAGCGTAATTTTACCTTTGGGGAGTAAAATTAAACCAAGCTTAGGCTCCGGTTTCCAAACTTTTGTTTTTGAGCGCTTGGGAAGGTATTTATAAGTGTTACTCAAGTCCCTTATGTTAATATTTAAATTAAGGAGATGTAGACCGAAAAAAAAAAGCGTTTTATACGTGAATTGCCTTGAAGATTAAAGAAAAAAAAACAAATAGTCCTAGTTCTAAAGGAACGGCCCCGGGGGTTAGTGAAGAGGGTGTTTTTAATGGGTATTTTGGGGAAAAATTGGGGAAACCCATACCATATTTTTTCGTAAATTTTTTTTTAAAACTGCACGCCCACAAAAAAAGTTCATGTTTTACCTAAAAAAAAAACAATTGTTAGTATAAATCAATTTTTTAGATAAAGTATAGGGATGTCAGCATTTTTGTAGAGTGTACTGAGATATTAAAATTTTTATTTGAGAGGTAAAGCCGACCTCTGGGGGTATGGAAAAATTCACAAGCTTGAACGTTCTTTCTTTACTGCGTTTAAGAACTTGAACACCCCTTTCTTTATGAACGGAGTTTTTACCGTCCCGAAGTTTTGTAAAGTTTTACTAACACAACCGTTCTCACACACTATCCCCTAAAACCTCGCTCTCAATGAGAGCCCTAGAGCGAAATTCTGTGCGCAGCAGTTTCGCCCGGTGAATATGATGTCTAGAAAGGGTTTTTTTCCATTGTAGAGGCTTTTTAAAGACATTTAACCCCCGAAATTGTTAGTTTTTTTTCTTGAAGAAACTCCAATGACTGTTGTAATGTTTTGGGGCAAAAATGTGTCCCCCTTATTAAGAGGGCTTAAAAACCCCCCCGATGAAAGGTAAAAACGCTTTGCGCGGTTTCCCAAATCTGCCTTTTTTATGTCGTAAAATTTAAATGAAAACATCTATTTTGATTTAAAAACTTGTTTACTCAAACGCTTTTTAGAATTTTTTGAATTTTCCATCATTTTTTTTTTTATAGGTTATTGAAAATTACCCCCCTATTCAAAAAATTGTGCCAAAAAAAAAATAGAGTGTTATCGAAATTTTAAAAAAAAACGATTTTAGTCAGAAAATATCTGTTTTAATCTGTTTTGGTTTCAGATCGATATTTTTAAAATCTGTGCCGCATGTAGGACCGCAAAATGCCTGCATGGTAATTTATTTCTAAAAAAATGCGGGGATTCGTGGATCCAAGTGGTGAAATATCGAAAATTCTTAGTCGTGGATGGATTTTACTACTTCATTCTAAAAAAATTTCTTCATTTAATTTAACATTTATGGGATGCAATGTTGGCCTCGACGCTGATATCAGTTTATTTTACAGGGCTGATTTACTCATTTAGTGTTAGTCTATTCTTTTTAATGGTTATTTGTTTAAATTAAAATGTGCGTCCCCATGTGGTTCCTGTTAATCAACCACAAATAAAGCATAAAGCGTTTATTCGTAATGACAGTGCCCAAAATTTTTATTGTCATGAAAAATATGTTAATTTTCATCTATATTTCAAAAATTTTTATGAAATAAATCATATAAACTAATTATGAAGCGTACAGTAAAATATTTTTCTTTCCGGCTTTTACCAAGCAATAAGTAATAAAATTTTTTAAAAAAGTCACGTATATTGACCTTTTTTTTTATTTTAAAAAAAAAAAAATACAGTAATGTTAATGGTTACTATTAATTTTTTTATAGTTCATTAATGGGGTAGAAAAAAATTTATTTGTAATTTTATAGAAGGTAACTTTAAGCAAATATTTTTCCTAAAAAGGTAAAACGGACAGAAAAAAAAATGCAGTGGGTGAGGGGCGGGGCGGGCGGCAATCCCCTTTTTTGAAATTTAATCATGGGGGGGAGGAAGTGTTTGGGAACCTCGTACCAATCCCCATGTATTTCGTTTAACAGCCATAGGGGAAGATTAGGGCGGTTTTAAAAATTGCTAAATGATATTTAAACATTGTGCAATGGAAGAAAAATATAAAAAACCTAATTTTAAAACGTTTTTTAATTTTCCTAGTACGTTTTTGGGAGTTAATTTAAACAATTTAATTAAAAATGAAACAAAATAACGGTGTTTTAAAATTAAAGGTAAATTGGTTTACCCAAATCGATCACAAATGTAAGAAGTACGGGCAAGGTTTTTCTGGCCTCGTTTTGGGCGGGCCCGGGACGTGACGGATCCAAGATGGGGGGCCGGAAACCGGATCCAGATGGCGGCGCCATTTCCCCCAAATTTCTAAAACCCCCTTTTTAACCCCAAATTCCCCCAAATTTTCTACTCATTTTCCCTAACCTCAAATTCCCGCAATTTCCTAACTCAAATTTCCTCAAATTCCCCAAAATTTCCCCCCAAAATTCCCCCATCAAATATATGAAATAACTGTTAACCTTGCTTTTAAATATATAAAAATTAAAGTTACCTAACTTTTTCCGGTTTACTAAAAAAATGCACTGTTTCCTTTTTAGAACCTTCAAAGTTCGTTTTTCAGCCATAAGAGTAATATGGATAGAGATTTAAATAAAACGAAAAGTAACAGCTGTTAAAAGGTAAATAGTGATTTTCAAACAGTCTTTACAGTTGTTGGAAAGTAAACAATGTTTTTTGTATTATTGAGGAAGTTAGATGTTTCATAATGTTAAACCAGAGAAGGTTGTAAGAATGGTTTTAGTCACATTCCATTGTAGAACTTTACTCTCCTGGACTTGAATGTTTAAATGGCAATATAATGCAGTTATTTTACTTATTTAATTAATCTTCAGCAGTTTAACAAAAACAAATAAATTGAACACGTGTGAAATAGCTTAAGTAATACCATTGTGTATTTATAGTGATAAACAGATAGCAACGCAAGTAATGTGAGTAAGATACTGAGATACAGTCCGAGGCCGAAGGCCGATTTGTTTCGAGCGTAGCGAGTGAAACTTACCACCAACCGGCATTACCGAGGCCGAAGGCCGAGGTGTTTCGAGCACAGTGAGTAACGGGGTTGGCACGCGAAGTGCGCAGGGATGTCCCCTAGTATATTATGAATATATGTTGGTTATCTAAATTGAAAGAGTTAACCAGTTTAGTAATACTTAATTGAAATTAAGTATAACCAAATTTTCAACACAGCTTTAAATAACATTTACAAATAGGAAAGAAGTAAAATCAGTTTCGAACGAAATGTATTATACAATTCAAGTACTTACCTGATGGTGGTGCCTAGCCACTCGCCCCAAGATGCACAGTTGTTTAGTTCATAACAGATAGTTTAGATTATATAAAGATGAAAATAATTTAAACTGAGTTTCAGTTAGCATTTCACGATATTGTACATACTAACATAACGGCCAGTGTCAGTCAGTCATTAGTAACCCTTTTATGACCAAAAGCTACATATGCCTATGGATTTTATTCTTAATATCTGTAACCAATAGTAACCATAATTCTTAAACATACATTAAGTCGGCACTGGTGGCGCAGTGCTGTAACCCAGCTACATGGGGACAAAGTGTTTGGGAGATTGTAGGCGATAGGTTGGATGCTCGGTTTTCTTAATACCGACATGGCGTCCGCTTGATGGTTGCTATCAGCGTGGACACTACTAGAGAAGTCTGGGGTGTCCAGGTTGGGTGGTGATCATTGTGCGGGTGTTGTGTGGGGGAGATAACTGAGTATCAAGCTTGTCAATTATCTGAAAATCAGACCAGCACTACGTGGTTCGGATTCCACATAAAGCTGTAGGTCCCTTAGTTGCCCTGGCTGTTGGGCTATTAATAAATTGCCCTTTCTGAGGAACAGTTGAACTCAGTTAGTAACCAGACTACACTCATCCACACTCATCCTACACTCATATAACCATTCATATTCGGCTTAAAATACCAACAACGTTGTGTCGGCGTCTCATATGTAAGAATGTAAGAATTATTTGACGTATAATGTTGTTTTAATGAACGAATAATGGTGGTAACTCAGTGGCTAAGGCTGTCCAAGTTCTAAGGTTCAAATCATCTACTGAGCTAACGGTCGGTCCTTCACTCGTTGGATAAAGTTCAAGCACACGCCTGCAGACTCATTGTGAATTTGTCAGTAAAATATTAAAAGTAGTTATAAATATCCGTGTTATTGATATTTATTTTGTAATTGAAAATTGAGTTTTGTAAAAATACATTGCTAAATAACAATAAAAGTGTGTGCGCTGCTAGACGAGGAGAAGAGGCTTAAACATGTAGAATGTCAACGCAATTCAACTGTAAAGGCATGACATCAAAACAAAAATATTACGTTTGGTCTTAACAAAATGTCAAAAAATAGTGGTAAAATATGTTTATTAAATGAAATTTAAATCATCAGGAAACATTTTAGTTTTACATGTTTACTTGTCAATCAAAATTATTTGATAAATTATTAATATTACCCTTATATTAAAATGGTTTATTTTTTTTAATATTTTCAACTTTAATATGTGAAAATATTGCTAAAATGCTGTTAAAACATAATAATTACTCTAAATCACTTTAGGTATTTAAATATAAATTATTCTTAAATTAAAAAAATTAAACCTTGCTCCAGTAAACTAATAAACATTTTTATAATTGTTTGGAAATGAAATACAGCATCAAAGTGCCTTAGGAAATATATCCGGGATGAAGCACTCCTTGCTGGACTGGAAAGTAGCTTTGATTCCCCAAGTCTCAAATAAACTTTTGAACTTTTTGGAGTTTCGCATATCTCTTAGTTTATGATAGTTTTTGGTTGATACGGAAATGTCACCTAATGGCGATTTAGGCTCTCCTGTAATGAAAAAAAACAGTTTTAACAATCATAAAAACTAAATACTGTATGTAATAAATAATTATCTAATAAATATTAAATAGTAATAAAATAATTATCTAATAAATAAATATATAATAAAACTAGATACTAAATTGTGTGAAGAATTTAAACTCAATATTTTAATGTGTTAATGGAGTGTATTTTAAGGTATGATTATAAATCGTTAATAAATAGGCATACAATTGTGACATCTTAAGTCCTAGAAGATGTCATACACTACACTGAAACAAACTACACAAACTAAACCTATTTAGATGTATCTCACTAATACGTAATAACCTTGAGTTAGTCATGTTAGGACAAATGTAATTTCCGGTTTGTGTAAATTTGAGTCAAGCATTTTTCGTAAAACCATGAATAAACTTAATAAGCTCTTGCCCAACGTAAATACATTAAGAACATAAAATAAATCCAAGCATAACAGTTTTAGCTAAAGACATTCACAGGTGTACTTTCTTCGTCAATATATTATATGATAACGTTTTGATAAATTATCATAATTTGTTTTGAAATTACATATCAGTTACAATTAGTTCACTATTACTTTAGTGCTCTTGTAAATCATATGCAATGTTTGATAAAAATTATGAGTGCAAACTTCAATCATATTCATGTATTAGGACAGCTACTGATAGTTACAGACTTGAATGATCGATTCGTCCATCGTACAGTCATGCGTCACGTGTAGTATCTAAGATAATGAAGGCGTTTTTATGTTTATTACGACAACTAATATATGTGACCTAACGAATTTATGTAGTACACATTTAAAATTAAACTCAAACTAATATTTCACAGTTTTTATGTTTTATAAATGTACATGTTTGTGTGGAGCTGAAATGTTCACGTAATGTTCCTTGATAAATATAGTAAGTTATTTTTAAGTTTGGCAATAGTTAATTAGGTTTATTCTTACCGAATATTATCATCACTCACACAATTTAGGAAATATATTTTACCCAAGATGTTTAATGATTTATTTTCAATTGCAAACCGGACGTGGGAACTATGTAGGAGCTGATTGGAACTGAAGAACGTTCCAGGGCGAGGAGGATGCTTGATTGCTGTTCATATTGGAAATGACCATGGTTTTCTCAAGGAAGAAAGTGATGGCATAAATTAAAAGGACATAAGGCTGTTTTTTCAAAAAAAAAATTAAATAAATAATAAATAAAAATAAAAAGTGATTTGGAGGGGAAGACTATCTTTGAAGAAATGAACTCTGTTTTACAAATTGGTTTGAGAAAAAAGTTCTGCCGAATCTACCACCCAACAGTGTCGTCACAGTTAGCTAAAACACTTAAAGTCGGCCAATTAGCACGGGACGAACACACAATTAATTGTATTATTTTTAGTAACATAACAGTATAGAGCTGATTGTCCTATAATGATTGTTTATTAAATTTCTGCCTTTAAGTAGAGTATTCGGCGAGGCGTGACTGATGGGATACTCGACGGGCCACCCCACCCCTTCAGCCAGGTACGTTGCCTCAACTTACCGTAAGACACCCTTTAGTACCGATTGTTTTCATACTGTATTATTTTGACCCTACATGTTCAGTTCAAGTAAAGTACGATTTGTGAGTTTTAATATAAAATTTATGTTACTTCAAAAATCATGAACTGCTTCAAAAATACATATCTCTGTGGTGTATGCTGTGATAAAATAATTTTCGACTAGGTTTTTCAAGGATTTTAAGTGGAAAATTGTGTTCTAGTTACCTGAAAGTCGACTCAAGCGTCCACTTATTGTTTGGAACAGGCGTAATTACTACTAAGGAATTTCAGGATGTCCATTTTGTAATTTTTTTGTCCAATTTGTAAAATACAACATTGCCTTTTGTACTCTTATTATAGTAATATTTCAGGATTACTTTATACAAATATACATAAATTATACAAGAAAATGCAAAAAAAAAAAATTAATTAATTTATAAATATACAAAATTAAGTAGATCCATTAATCTAATTAATTTTGAACGTGTAAGTACAAGCCATGGAAATGAAACAGTCCAAAAAATAAAACATTTAATAATTAATTTTAAATTAAATGTAAACGATTATGTCGATATCTCCTTATAAACTTCTGCATATGTTATATTATTTGTATTTTAAGTTATGAGTACTGTATTTATACTAACTGAATTTTATTCTGACAGTGAATTTCACCACTTTATTCCAATTAGTTGAAACCTTACCGACGTCCTTAATAACTTTAAAAACTTACCACCTTCTTTAAAGAGGTAAATTGCACAACTTACAATACAAATTAAACTTCTTTAAAATCCAAATTTCATTCATTGTGATTACGTTCCAGTCAAAATATAATAGTTCTTAAGTAATAGTCGTTCCCCTCACCCATTAGGCTATCTATCTTATCTTTACAAACATGTAACGAACAACTAAGAGGTTACATTTATCTTTGTTCACATTCAACCGTCCAAAGCTCACGTCGAAATTTTGTAGTAATTAACCTTTCTAAATCTTCAACCAATTGTGAACTTTCAACTCACATGTATCTTCAGTAACCTTAATATTAAAAAAGCTAATAAGATAAAAGGCTATTGACCTGTGTCATTAACAAAAAAATATCATAATTGTACAGTCTTCATTAAGTAGATGACACATCAGGCAATTCAGAACGATCGCTTGCAAAGTGTTCATCCATATTTTTACTAAAAAGATAAAATGCTTGTTTTAAGTTTTTGTGATTACTACCAATTTGTTCATGCTTAAGGACAAACTTGCTTTTTAATAAATTATGTTGATAATTTAGATTGACAACTATAACGAACAGACTAGTTCTATTAGTTCTTAACGTACTGTCATCTCAATACACACGACACTTAGTGTGCTTACCCACCTACCTACCCATCTCATGTATACAACACTGGTGAGTGGACGTTCTACCCAGGGTTGTGTACTAGGGTGGGTGAAGGATCGATCAAGTGTTGTGTGTAGCCGTCACGTGGGCGTTCGTGCGGCCATTGTGTTTATCTAAGAATGGCAGTCTCCCCACTCCAAGTAGAATCTTAGATCTACTTAAATTAAAAATTATAACTTAAATAAATTTTATTTTACAAATTTGTAGACGATATATTTAAAAATATTATGAGAGACATATAAGTTGAATAAATCTGTTTGATATATCTTAATAAGTTATAATAGCTTAATCTTAATTTTATACCCAATGTATAACTAAAAAAGTATGTATTATTTATTGCAATGTATAACAAATAAATGCTGATTGTCCAATAATGATTGATTAAAGAAATATGTACCAAATTAGAGTATTCCCTACATAATTCAGTGAACATTATCAATATTAATTAGGGTTATGTGATCTTCTGTGTTTTGCTTTAGTGATTGTATTTCCAATGTTTGATCTGTTCAACTAGATCTCCGATTTTGTAGTCTTCATATTTTTTATTTATCTCCTTTAATGTTGTCAAAATTTGTTTATCAAGAGAATGTGCTGTATTTAATTTGAACTTTAAATCTTCAATGTAATCGTCAAAGGTGTACTTGAATCTAGGTTCTTGAATTATTGGGGTTGGAACTGTTGGGAAAGCCGAAAACAAGTTCGTAAGACGTAAATTTAGTTGATGAATGAACTGAAGTGTTGAAAGAGGAAATAGTTAATGTATCCATTAATCCTAATCGGTTTGTTTACTATAGTGCTTGAGGTATTCGACTAGGGTGTGATGCGTCCTTTCTAGTGCTCCATTTGATTCGGGGTAGTATATGTTGTTTTAATGTGCTTGGGTTTGAATAGTTTTGCCACGGATTCAAATAGACTTGATGTTAAGTTAGTTCCTTGATCCGTAAGTATTTGTTTTGGTAGTGAAAATTTACAAATGAATTGTCAGCGAATGTTTTTGCAACTGTCTCTGCTTCTTGGTTCGCCATAGGACAAACTTGTAAGAGCTTAATTAAATTGTCTTGAATTGTGAGAAGATATCTATTTCCTGATTCGGTTATTGGGAATGGGCTTACGATATTTAAAGCTACTCTATCGAAAGCTTATGCTGAAATATCAGTTATTACCATAGGTACTTTATGCTTATTCCTAATAATTTTATTTTCTTGACACGATTTACAGTTTTGGATTAAATTTGTTATCTCTTTCTTCATAGTAGTCCAGTAATATTTATGTTTTATTTTTATTCTGTAACTTTATGGAAGCCAAAATTTCCGCTTTGAGGAGTGAAAGTTTTTATTCTATAATTTGAGGAATTTGATGTGATTCCGGTGTTATTTGTTCGTTTAGACAGATTGTTAACTTTATGTTAGTACTTTTAACAACAGATCTAATGATTTAGGGCCAATTTATATTAGTATGTACAAATTATTGTGAGGTAATTGATTTAAAATCAGTTTTTAACAGATAATCCTTTAGAGTGATAAATGTTTCAAATATATCTTCTTGCTCTATTTTATCATGATGATTTTTATCATCATCCTGTGAACTCATGACTGTGCAGTAAATGTGTTTGTTATGAGGTAACGCAATGACATTCCTTAAAATTGATTTGAACATTTTAATTCTGTGAATGTGGTTTGTTTTATGGATAGTATTTTTAAACAGTTTATTTGATATAGTATCGAGATCTTTGGATATCGGTAAAATAATGTTGTCGTTATATCTTAATATACATTTGAGGCATTCAGTTACGTTTCCGTTTATAATAATTTTGCTTTCATTTTCTGTTAGAAAATCTTTATAAGTTGGTTTAGATGAATCTGTTTATAAGGAGAATATTTCTCGCTTATCAAGGTTTGTGAATGAGTGAATCATCTTCTGTTATTGCTGTGCTTGATGCGTCTGCCAGGTTTGTATATCATGGAATAGTTATATTCTTCCAAAAGCAATCTCCACCGAACAAGTCAAGATCCTGTATCCTTTACTTTAAAAATGTAAACTAGAGGTTTATGGTTTGTGTATGTAGTGAAATGTTGTCCATATAGATAGGGTCTGAAATGTTTAACTGACCAAACAATAACTGTAGTTCTTTTTCGATAGTTGAGTAATTTTGTTCTGCTTTATTTAATGTTCTTGATACATAAGGTATTGGTAAATCATTCGGTACAATACCTTATGATAGTAATCCTGATATCACATAGTTTGATGCGTCTGTTGTTAAAATAAAGGGTTTTTGAAAATCTGGATATTGTAATATTGGTTCAGTGCTTAGTTTTTGCTTAAAGTCTTCAAAATATTGTTGTTTGTGCGTCCACGGGAAGGGTACATTTTATTTTGTTAGTTATAGCGGTAAAGTCCTTGACGAATCTCCTTTTAGTAATTGCATAATCCTAAAAAAGCTTCAATATCTTTTGCGATTTTTCATGTTTGGTAATTGATTGCACATTTAATTTTGTCGGAATTAGGTTTTACTCCAGAGTCTGTTATTGTGTGTCCTAAGAAAGCTACCACTTTTCTTAGAAATCGCAGCCCCATGGTCAGAAATATGAAGAGGTTTTCTCTAATTAGTCAAAAAGGTTATTAGCAGTTGCGCCCGATCCCGCACCCCCCACCCCCGGAACGCCAACTGGTGACAATCGCCTCGCCGACTGATAGGTTGTGTTTCTTTTAAATCTATAACCACAACACTATTTCCATAAATTAATTGGGAAGCAACTTCGGCACGTCGGTGTTACAGAGTCTTGGCATGAATTACTTCAAAATACTATAAAAATTTTGTTTAACTTCTGCATCGATATTAAAACAATATCCAACCCCATATCGTAATGACCGCATAGAAGATCTTATCTATTTAGTTGATCCCCAATAAATGTTTTTACTTATTTTGTCTGTTATTATGATTAAGCTATCTGGTTTTAGACATTTACTATCATTTAATAGGTATTTTTGAAATCTTGTGCACATCTTTGTAAACTAAAAATTTAAGACTAAATAAACTATATTAAACTAAATTTACTTAAGTATGTTAAACAAACATCATGTTGATGTTTAAATTTCCAGGCATTAACATCCTAAATATACGTAATATTTACCAATTAATTTCGTCAATAACTTTTCTTTATACAGTCAATAAATTATGCAGCCCTGGTATTGAATTTGTTTTAGAATATAATACATTACAAAATATGAAAACCACAACGCAATAAAATTCATTACATAAAATATTAGGTGATTGGCTTAAAAATATTGGCTTCTATTTTGAAGACAAACTTTAATACATAGCAGAAATATTTTGTTTAGCACTATTAGAAATAATTAGGAAATCATTGTTAGTAAATATACTTTTAATTATTTTGAAACATAAATATATAATTGGTACACAGAAATATAAAACGCAGAACTGTTACTTAACAATTTATTCTTTGTAGTACATATATGACATTTGTTTTAAAAACGTATGATTGTTCATAAACTAATTGAATGCCCTTAAGATATTTTCTTTTTTTCTTTTATATACTTAATGTTATGTGCTTTTCTGTCAGTTTTGGTATTCATAGTAACATAACTTGTTGCCTGAATACCTTTCAGGACGTCAAGAAACACAAAAATGTTCAGATTAGAGTGTAATAAGAATGTATAAAATATTTATAGAGTTAATAGTTATATTTTAGCCACTGTAAAGAGGAATTACGATTTTTGTGACCGGTGGTCACAACTGCCATGTGCCTCAAAAAGGTTTGCTTCAACCGCCGTGCACAAATGTTGAGGGAGATTAAGATTTATCTGACCGCGGGGTGCAACTGTCATATCCCGCTTCTAATAACACTGAACAACAACACTTCATCTACTTTCGATGGCATTTTCCAGTGAAATGAAGACTGCTTCCTTGCCTCTTCCTTGCGACTAGCACGTGTGACTCGCATGTCCAGAGGCGTATTTGAAGATTTGCCGCCCCTGGGCTAGACACAATTTGCCACCCCCCCCCACCCAGTGGCGTATTTCACGTTTTGCCGCCTAGGGGATATAGCGGCTATCTGCCCCCCCCCCCGCCTTTGTTTGTATCATAGCTAATGTTGTACTAAAAACTTAGTAGGTAGTAGGTATCAACATAAGCTGAACACTATAAGTTAAAACCAATTTATTTTAATCGTGTTATTAATTTAAATGTTAAAGTAGAATTAAAACCAGAAGCGGATTGGAAAGCCTGCGTAGAGGTACTGTCTTCGGGGACGGTCGGAGATTCTCGACAACGTTCGGTGACAGTGTTGCCACATCGGCTCGTTCGGAACGGAGCAGGTGGTAGGCGTAGTGTAGTAGCACGGCGAATATAAACATGGGAGAATGAGTTACGGCAACACTGTATCTGTTGAAGAGTGAACTGCCCGATTGTTATTGGCTAAGGGCGGTGGCGCGCCTTCGTCCCCTCCTCCCCCTCGCTCCGAGTCTCTTCTCGGCAATCCGCTTCTGGTTTTAATTCTACTTTAGTTGTGTATTTTAGTTTACAAATGTTGTAATATGACTAATTTAGTAGAATTGTTGAAAGAAATAAAAACAATTTACAATAATAAATCAAGTAATATATGAGTTGTAAGTATGCAAGCTAAGCTGTAAAGTAAAATTTAGAATTTTTAAAGTAAAAAATAGAACACAACTTTATATTATTTACATGTCTATGGCGATTAAATCAACTTTCTTCTTGCTTTAGAGGCCGAAAATGAATTAATGAATTGAGGCGGCGAACATCAGACGAACATATGTATTCCACTACCCCTCTTCCCCGGACCCGCCTATCAACAAAAGTACACAACTTCTCCCGCTCCCGCTATACATTATACATGCCGCTCTATACATACATTAGTAACACAGTTAGATGACAGCCGTAAGTTGATAATATTTTGTAAAGAACAGTACTTTGTACTTGACATTGACGCCCTTAATTTTCAAATATTCTCAAAATACCATTACATGCCTGGTAACTTCCAACTCCTTTGCCGCCCCCTAAATTCTGCCGCCCTGGGCTACAGCCCCTATAGCCCCCCCCCCTAAATACGCCACTGCGCATGTCTCTTGCACGGTGTCCGTGACACAAGAAATGTCCGTGATACCATGTCCATCGCATATTTGTGTAGTCCGCCTAAACAAAGATTTTAATATTTTGCTTAAATGCCTTTTTAGGTCAAAAATGCATTACTACGTGGCTGCGATGGTGGCGATGTTGGTTACTCTCACCCATGGCTACGTCGCTAACCAGGCGTACCCTACATTTTGCCCTTGTGATCAGATGATTATATCGTCAATAAAAACTTACTGGCTGCTTAGGGGAAAACCAAGAAATGTTCTTCAACAGGTACGTTCAAAGCAACTGTCTATGTTTCATTTGTGCTTTACTGTTTCTCTAAGAACACAATTACGTAATATGATATATGGAACAATTATCAATATATAAAAACCAAATTCATTGACTTAATAGTTACACTTTCTCTATAGCTATAAGCCTTTGGACAATGGAACTTAAACAAAATATTATTTTTAGGCTCTAGATGCGTAGGCTACCAAGAAAATATTTTTAATTGGTTTATCTCAAAGAGTTCAAATAAGACAGACAGTATATATATCCAGGTATTAGCCAATTCCAGGCTTACGAGCTCAATTAACCATACGGATGAGAGAGCTGAGGGTGGTTCAAACTAACAAAAGGGGTTATTTTTCAACAATTTAAGCGTGCAATGTGAAGAAAAATAGCAACATCACATGAGCGAGGTGACACGAGCGTAACAAGTGACGGGGTCTCTTCTAGTTAACTAACTGTAAATCAGATTATTAATAAATTGTAAATCTATTATAATTAATAGATGATAGGGTTCATAAATATATTTATATATAACCTCGTATAAATTCCTATATAGGCCCAGTGACTAGTAATGAGTCGATTTTTTCTGTACTAATTTGGCAAAGGAGCTAGTTACAACTTTCGGCGCAGAAATTATTTGCACCCGAGTTTGGGGTTTGTTTTCTAAGGAACTATGAGGTTCCTTATATTTTTAGAAATAGGTCAATTAACATTGAACCTTTTGTAAGTTAATTCGGTAGTACATTGTACCTATACTTATTTTATTTCAGATCAGTTGAAATTATATAATTGTCCAATATTTTCATAGTTGTTTTATTGTCTACTATTTCTTTCACCATAATTTTCTTACCCCTGAATATAATTATTTACTCAGTATAACTGATAAAACTGTATTTTATAACATTTTTTTATTTGAAATAAAAACTCAGATTTCTGACATGTAACAAATCTTATTATTCACATGATAATAACGCTGCATGAAAATTGTAAAAGTTTTCCAAACAATAAAACCAACTACGTAAACATTTACAAAAAGCATACAAGAATTATATAATATGAATCTAGAATGCATTTCCAACATATTTTATATCTTAAAATGTTGTGTCCAAATTGTTTTAAATTTTTGCATAACAAGTGGAGAGCATATAATAGTTCATACCTCCTATGACTACTTAAACTCTGACAAATTTATGTTTTTGTTTAAGATGGAACAAAGTGGAGTGTATACAATAGTTCACACCTCCTATGACTACTACAACTCTGACAAGTTTATGATTTTGTTTCAGATGGAACAAAGTGGAGAGTATAAAATAGTTCACACCTCCTATGAGTACTTGACCTCTGACAATTGTATGTTTTTGTTTCAGATGGAACAAAGTGGAGAGTATACAATAGTTCACACCTCCTATGACTACTTAAACTCTAACAAGTGTAAGTTTTTGTTTCAGATGGAACAAAGTGGAGAGTATACAGTAGTTCACATCTCCCATGGCTACTTAAACTCTGACAAGTGTATGTTTTTGTTTCAGATGGAACAAAGTGGAGAGTATACAATAGTTCACATCTCCTATGACTACTTAAACTCTGACAAGTGTATGTTTTTATTTCAGATGGAACAAAGTGGAGAGTATACAGTAGTTCATTCCTCCTATGACTACTTAAACTCTAACAAGTGTAAGTTTTTGTTTCAGATGGAACAAAGTGGAGAGTATACAATAGTTCACATCTCCTATGACTACTTAAACTCTGACAAGTGTATGTTTTTGTTTCAGATGGAACAAAGTGGAGAGTATACAATAGTTCACATCTCCTATGACTACTTAAACTCTAACAAGTGTAAGTTTTTGTTTCAGATGGAACAAAGTGGAGAGTATACAATAGTTCACACCTCCTATGACTACTTAAACTCTGACAACAAATGTATTTTTATGAATACTACCAATGGAATTATGGATTTTACTTTTATTCCTAAAACAGGGTAATTTGTTCTCCATTTATTTATTTATCTATACAACAAGCTCTAATAAACATCAAACTCTAGTCTATATGATATTTTCTCATCATGAGTGTTGTTTCTATAGTTTAATACAGAAGCAACATGTATGTACACAAGTAATGTTGGGTGCACTGAGCTTAGTTTAATTGACCTGTCAGTTGTCTGAGTGTATGTGCTCTTAGTATGTTCATAGATGAAATACGTACAAATATTACAGTCCCACGCATTTTACGTCTGTATTATTTTTTTTATTTATTTAATTAAGACATTGAAGGTAAAAATTAGCATCTTTATGGCCATAATTTTATTTTTTTTTACAATTTTTTAAATGCTAATTATGCATCAATGGTGTTTATAATATATTATCATTTTTGCAAATGTTTTACTAGATTTCTTGCAATACTTTTCTTGCCACATTTTCTTTTTGCTGGAATACAATTTTTAGATATACGTATTTATTGGAACGATATCTATGTATTTCATACAGTACATCCTAACACAATTTATTATTATATAATTTATTTATTCATTCAAATGTATGAAATAAATTGATAAATACTTTACAAGTAACACTATTCTGTTAACTAACACTTATAAAGTATAAAACCAGGTTGACATAGAAACAATAAATTATTAGAATGAAGAAATAAATAGGGCCTCCAAGGTTAAATACCAGTTTGGGGGTCCATAAAATATTTAAAGTTATATTTAGTTGAATTTAGCCACAAGATATACATTTTGTGATAATTGCCTGAATAATACTGAATCACGAATGACTATGCTTGAGATTGATGTTGTATTTCGTTAAGGTAAGGGGTTTAAAAAACTTTCAAAAAGCTTACATTTTCTTATCTTGATAAATATTTCTGACATATATTACTTATACAGAAATAGTTATCATTAAGTGTTTGATGAAAAAAAATAAATAAAATGCAGAATATTTGAATTTTATTTGTCAGATTACCGATTCTAAATCTAATGTAAAATAGTTTTAAAAATATATTGCTATTGTATATTTATTATATAATAAACCTTAACTTTTAACAAGGTATTATTGAAATCTTATCTTTGACAGACGAATTTTGCAAAACAAATACTTATGGTATGTCATTATCTTTATTTGAGTTTCATTCCGTTAAGTTGTAAAGTAAAACCTGTTAAACAAAAGTACAATTGTTATTAAAACCTATATGACATTATATCGTCTGTGTAAGGTAAAAATACATTTAAGAATTTGAAAATGTATAAACTGAGTATAAATGTATAACATAAAATGTCAGCATTGATTAAAAAAAATCAGTATTTGATATGTATACACTAAAATGATTTAAAATCATTACTGTATAAATACATGGTATTTTTAGATAGTGCAATTAATTGTTTCAACTGTTACACTTAACACAGTTTCTTACTAATTTATAGGAATACGACGGCGAAATTGTCTTGGAAAGTGGAAGTAGACAATGATGGTGTTATAAAAGGCAAACGTAAGAGATTTTAATGCATGATAGTATATATTATATTTGTAAAAACAGTAACACATACTTCTACCAGACACCCGATTTGGCTTGCCTTTATAGAACTTAAATTTCTTTTACTTAAGAACGTGTCCTATTAGTCTGGTTTTGATTGAAAAATTTAATTAGGGTCGATTTTTATTTTAAATATTTTTATTACTATTATTTTATTTTTATAAGTATTATCGGAAGTTTTTCTTCTTTTCAATATTCATGACTTTAAAAAGTGGTTGATTTTGTTTTTTTGGTTAAAGGCAAGGATCTGTTTGTATGAATCAAAAATGGCTTTGTCATTATTGAAAAGTTTTTAAATAAATGCATTTAGTTCTAGTCAATGGAATATAATTTTACCTTTTGTTCAACATACATTAAAAGTCCCACACCCCCCCCCCCTATTAACTTTCTTATGAATACAGATAAAGTGATTTACTTCTGGGAATGTTTATATGACCAACTAAGGAGTTTTTTTTATGTATGCAAATTTTTTACACCCCCTCTCAAAAGAGGGTAGTTTGGGGGTAAGTCAAAATTTTTAAATAGAAACCCCTATCAAATAACACATCATTTTAAAGGTAATATTAACAGAAGAAGAATGGTGGAAATTAGAGGTCTCTAACATTAGTCTATCAAATTTGGTGGCAGTTTAAAGTTGGAATTATTTCATAAAACCCCCGCAGATTATGTTACATTTAAAATTGTTGTAAGGCAGACAAAACATTCACCCACCAGTTAGTTTTGAAAACTGATGACACCTAATCGTAAAACAAGTTATTACAAGAATCAACAAACACCAAAAACCACAAATAACATAGCATTTATTTGGTTTTGGTTTGTCTGACCAAAGTCCAGTAGGGCAACCTGGGAATACCAGTGGCTCCTTCCTTATCTCTTATTAGGTTACTAGTTAGTACGTGTAACACTTTCAGTTCAGTTACTGTGTTAAATTTTTTTTATTCGTATTTAATAAAAATGGCTCGGTCAAATGAAGATAAAGTAGAGATGATATTGTTCTATGGGGAAGCTAGGAGAAATGTTCATGAAGCAGTTCGTTTATTTAATGCTGCCTATCCGGATAGACCAGTAGACAGGGCATACATTAGACGTTTAGTAAACAAATTCTCAACAAACTTTTGTGTCAAAGATGCACCACGATCAGGGCGCCCTGCCATTGCGACAGAAGAGATCCAAATTCAATTTTTAGCAAATTATGCTGCAAACCCACATGAATCTCTGCGGTCCACTGCCCTTGATGTTGGAATTTCAAAATATACTGTTCACAAAGTGTTAAAGCGTCACAAGTTCCACCCGTACAAAGTACAGTTAAATCAAGAATTAAATGAAGACGACCCTGACCGAAGACTTCAGTTTTGTGAGCAAATGTTGCAGAAGATTGAAGAGAATAATAATTTAATATCACATATATGTTTTAGTGATGAAGCATCATTCTCTTTGCATGGGACAGTCAATCGGCACAACTGCCGTTATTGGGCAAACAGTAACCCCCACTGGATGGTTGAAGCCGATACGCAACAGCCACAAAAATTAAATGTATGGGCTGGAATTTTGGAAAACTCTGTTATTGGGCCATTCTTTATTGATGGTAATTTAACTGGCGTTAAATACTTTGACATGTTACGGAACGGCATTGTCCCAGCAATAAATGAGGTAGTACAAGGTACTTATGAGCCTGTATTTCAGCAAGATGGTGCTCCTCCACATTACAATATGCTTGTCCGGACATTCCTAGACCAAACGTTTCCCGATAGATGATAGGTCGACGTGGCACTTTGGTAGAGTGGCCGGCACGTTCACCTGACCTTTCACCTCTGGATTTTTTTCTTTTGGGGTTTCCTCAAAAGTAAAGTTTACGACACAAAGCCCGCAAACCTCGATGAATTAAGGACAAGAATCGAAGAGGCCTGCCACCTTATCACGCCTGAAATCTTACAAAATGTGAGACGTGGTTTTCAATCCAGGCTTTTTTACTGTCAAGAAGTTCATGGCAGCCATTTCGAGCATCTCATCTGAGTGAAATTGAGGTGAGAGTTCAGCATTTTGACCATTTTTCCCGTTTTAAAATTACTTAGGGGGTTTTATGAAATAATACAACTTTAAACTGCCACCACATTTGATAGACTAATGTTACAGACCTCTAGTTTCCGCCATTCTTTTTCTTTTAATATTACCTTCACAATGATGTGTCATTTGATAGGGGTTTCTATTAAAAAAATTTGACTTACCCCCAAACTACCCTCTTTTGAGAGGGAATGTAAAAAATTTGCATACATAAAAACTCCTTAGTTGGTCATATAAACATTCCCAGAAGTAAATCACTTTATTCATAAGAAAGTTAATAGGGGGGGGGGGGTGGTGGGACTTTTAAGAGACCCTGTATATGATTCAATACTGTTTGCATGTGCTTTAATCATATTGTTTTAACTTTTTTATTGTTTAATTTAATAGTTTCACCTACGTATAGTGCCGCAGATTTTACGATTGTTAAATATTTATTTTGTTAAGTTTGTAATTGCTTTTAGTGTAATTTCTTGTTGTATCTTTAACAAACAGAGACGTAATACTATTTCTCTAGCCCCCATACATTTGAATAGGAATTACATTATTTATTAATAATGGTTTTGCATGAATATTATTTTATAAATATTATGATGTAAGTAACCATGCACGTGCCTTGATTTAGTAATCAATTGTTAGATTATATTTTGACAAAATCCAAACTAATAAAATCTAAGTTATAGTTAAGTGATCAAAATTTAGTTTACATTTCGTATTTAAATGAACTATCATTGATCATACATGTATTTATACTAACAAAAAAATATTTATATCAATAATAATATGTACCGCAAAAGGTTTAACAAGCACCCAAAAATATAAACTTAGATTACATAATGTTGATATGAAAACAAAATAAGAATATTTTTTATTTTTATTTTATTTTTATTTCCAACGACAGTGTCATTTACAATTGTGTGGATACACATAAAAACAATAACTTACTATAAACATACGAGTACAATAGATACATTATAAAACAGATTAGTACATATAATATAGTATAAATTAATAAATACAAAATTCAATAATCAATACAAAACATGCAGATATCTACAGATAATGAACTTGATAAAGTGGTTGCATTACAGGTGTATAGAGAAGGTGGAGTAGAAATGGGGATCAGAGGAACCAATTATTTGTGTGGTTGGGTAAAGAAGACGGAGAAGATTTAAAAGGAAAAGAGTGGATTGATTTATTGTCGAAATAGACGAGGTTGAAGAGTGAATAGTTTTTTCCTGAATGATCCAAGAGAATCGTGGGAAAGGTCCACATTACAGGTGACAAGATTGCCCATCTCCTGTATTCTACTCCTGGGGGCATTTTTGAGGTAGTTTGTTCTATGGTGTTGATGGGCAAATATATTATGCGATATTGTTCTGACAGGAGTCCTCAGGTTGACTTTTCCCAATAATTCTGGGCAATCGACAGTTCCTCTAATGAGTTTGAATAGAAATACCAAGTCAACAACGTGTCGATGAAGTTGAAGAGGGTGAAGGTTGAACATCTGCACTAGAAGATCGGGCTGAAGTAGTTGGCCAGTTTTGAAGTACAGTTGTAAAACAAATCTCCTTTGAATTTCCTGTAAGCGGGTCGACAGGTAGAGCTGATGAGGCGTCCACACAACAGAGGCATATTCAAGGAGCTGTCGAATAAGAGCCTTGTAGATAAACACCAAGGATGCCACTGATAAGGATCTTGATGTTCTATACAGCAAACTCAGAAGTCTTGAAGCGCGGGAGCAGATGTGATCAATGTGTTGGTTGGGCGTTAAGGTTGAGCTGAACCACAGCCCAAAATCTTTGATAACTTCACAGCGACTAACCTCTGATCCATCAATCTTGTAGGCCATCAATAATGGACTGCAGCTTCTTGAGTAAGTGACGACCTTGCATTTTGAAACGTTTAAGAGCATAGCATTAGAGGAACACCATTTAGTGATGTTATCAAGTGAGAGTTGCAGGCGTCCAACGGAGCAGTCGTATTCAAATTAGAGAAATAGTTTAATATCATCAGCAAAGCAGAGAAATTTGGAATGTATGTTTTCTTTGATATCTTGGAGAAAAAGGTTGAATAAATAAGGCCCCAGAATTGAACCTTGCAGAACTCCTGACTGCACTGTGAATGGATCGGAAAGGGCCCTCGCATATGTTACCGACGATGTTCTGCCAGTTAGATATGATTTCAACCATGATAAAAAAGGGCCACTAATACCGTAGGATTTTGGTTTGGCCAGCAGATGGATGAGGCTGACCTTGTCAAATGCTTTACTGAAGTCCAGGTAAAGACAATCCACCTGATGACCCCTGTTTAAACTATTTAAAATATTAAACAATTTGAACATATGTTAACATAAAAGCATAAGATAAATGAAACTTAAGTATTCTAAAC